>JADRCH010000042.1:8100332-8119227 GCA_019843965.1 Rhynchomys soricoides
TTCTGTAGTTGAGTCTTCTCTACACCTGCAGACCCTCACCTCGGCAGTTCAGAGCATCCAATTCTAACTTCTTCTTCCTGCTGGTGTTGCTGATTGGGCTGTGCTTAGCGATCATACCTCTGACAATCAGCATGGCTCGGTAAGTATTTCTTCATTTTCTAAAACGGTCCTTGGTTTTGTGATTTGTATGTTCAAGAACTTGTAACATTCTTCAGGCTTTTCTAGAGTGTTCTGCCCTCAGAGATCAATAAGTTCCTGCTAGCTTCTCCATATCTACCTTTTTCTGGGTGGGGTTGGGGGGAGACCCTTTGTTTTGTTTGATCTTGCTACTTTTTACTCCCAGTGCTGGGGAGCAGGTAGAGGCAGCTGGGGGATGGAGATAAGCAGATCCCAGGGACTCACTGGCCAGCCGGACTGGTCTAAAGGGCAAGCCCCAGGTCCAGTATTCCCTGAGAAGCCTTGCTTTAAAAAAGAAGTAAGATAATGATGTTGACCTCTGGCCTCCAGGCACAAGCAAGCACTCTTGTACACTCATGTGTATATGCACATGTGTACACACACACACACAGAGAGAGAGAGAGAGAGAGAGAGAGAGAGAGAGAGAGAGAGAGAGAGAGCGCAGATGCTCATTTATTTCTGCCAGTTTCAGATTTCTCAGTTACCCCAGCAGAGTCTTCCTTCCCGGGTATATTTTAAAGTCCCAGTCTTTCTCACTTCCCACATTGTGCTCAGCTGTCATTATCTTTTTAGTTGTCTTTGATTCTCTAGGCCATTTTCTCTGCCTTTGAATTGAGCCTGGAGGATACATATAAGTCTAATTGTTTTTATTCCATGACGGCAAGTCTTGAGTGTCCTGTAAACTGAAAGTTAGACCTAAAGACTTGTTGCAGTTTCAGGGTCAGCATTTTCAAACATAATATCCCAGAAACCTCTGGACTGGGGAAGCAACCTAAAGGCTATTGTAAATAAATATGCTGGCCATGCAGAGACCAACCTCTCAGCCTGGGCTGCACTTCCTCCCTCTCTGTCCGGGCAGCATCCCTTCCTCAAAAGCCTGCGGCCCATTTACCAACTTCAACACCACATGGGAGGTGATTCCCCAGACTGTGAGCACCTTCCCCAGCTCGCTTCAGACCCTGATCCACGGCGTTACATCAGAAGCCTTTGCAGTGCCTTTCTTCATTATCATCTGGTGAGTGACAGCCAGACCAGGCCAGTATTTCTGTGACATGCATCTCCTCTCACTTGGGAAATGGAGTTTGTGTGTTAGAATTGTTGAGTCCAGGAATCGCCTCAGATTCCACACAGATGCTGGCTGATCTCAGTCAGACAGGGATAGTTTATTGAGCATATGCTCCAGGACTGATCGACCAGGGGCATGGTCCAGATTCAGGAACTGAACCATGACCCCGAGTTAAGATGTACAGGGTTTTTAAACCCAAAATCCACAAACATCTATGCCAAGTTATTCCACCAATCAGGATTTAGGGACAGGGGATTTCCTTGAGAACATGTCTTTGTTGTTCACTTACCCTGCTCCTATTGGTTGGGGTATTCAACTGTGGCAGGGGACTTGCCTTGTCTAACATTCGTGTCTCTTTCTGCCAAGTAAGATGTCAGTTTCCAGGGAGATCTTGGGAACTAAAACTCTACTCGGCCACTTCTCAAAGTGGAAGTCTTATTCCAAATAGTTTTATATTGGTGCAGGTGTCTCTCTTCTGTTGGGGTCCATCCCAGCGGTGATTTACAAAAGCTTATATGTAGGTGCAAGAAGTGCTGCTGGTTGGTTGGTTCGGATCCAACCTTATTGTCAGTAACTATACAAAAGAGTTATACTGACCTCTGTCATGATTGATTTCCAAGGGCACAGAACATAACAGAATGTGTAATCAATCTTGGCATTAGAAAGTTTCCTAGTATCAGCAGAAACATATGAGAAAGTTTCCTTATAATGGCAGGCTAGCCAGGTAACAGTTACCTAGGTCCCAACAGAATGTTTTCTGTTATTGTGACAAAATATTCGAGAATCAATTTATAAGATGGGAAGGTTTATTCTGACTTAGGGTATCAGAGGCTCCATTCCATGGTCACTTGGCCCTGTTGCCTTCGGGCCTGCATGGTGGGAGCACATGGTGCAGAAGGCCTGTTCACTGTCCAGTGGGAAGCAAAGAGGAATTCCTTTCAATATCCCCTTGCAGGACACACCCCATGACCTGCCCTCCTCCTGTGAGACCCCTGTCTCTTCACAGCACCACCTGCTGGGACCACACTTTCAGCACACAGGCCGTTAGGAATGCTCCAGAGTGTCACATGCTAGGGGAATGTTGACTAGACTCCGTTCACACATAGAAATGGAGCCCCATGGTCCTGCTCATAAAACAAAATAAATGTGGCCTATTCCTAACACCGTTGGTGGTTTGCCTAAATCTCACACTCTATGAAGAGGGAAAAAAATGTATCAGTGGGCAACAGAGAAACACCACAGAGTAGCTTGCACTGAATCCTGGCTCGGCCATGTCTAAGTCACAGTAAACTGCCACTAACTGTGCCTTCTACGCCTTAACTTAGAAATGACTTTAATCCTATGATATCATTCATAAAGTAAAAGACCACTGTAGGAAGCAGATTGTTTTTTAAAAAACAAAACAAAACAAAAAACTCATGAAAAGCAGAATCCTATCCCTTGCTGAGATTAATAAAATAAATTAGGAATTTATTTTGCTGGCTGACCTGGACTTCCCAAGAAGCTGTGTTACTGCAGTAATGGGGTTAATAGTTTGCTCAGTGCCCGTGGTGGTGAGCATCTGCTCTACCTTTGCCTTCCTTGGATGCTGTTTCTTAGAGGGACGTAGAGAATCTCTAGATGTCCTGGTGATTTGGTCCTCATTTTATCAGCCTTGTTTGAGGAAATTAGGCAGGGTTGGGCTTACCCCTCTGTCTCACTTGGAACTCTCCCAGAAGGTAATTTGTCCCCATCTGACACCCAGAGTTTTAGATAGGAAGCTGTTGATGGCTTTTAGTCCTAAACTTGTTGTCACCATATTTTCCTGTACCCATCTCACAGATGAGGAAACTGAGGCCAGGGCACTTGCCCAGTGAGCATCCATAGCCAGTTACTGACACCCTGAGCTGACTTTCTGGGCTATTCCTCTTCTCACTTGGTCATTCTGCATGTCAGGGGAGCATTAGTAACTTTGAAATGAACACAGAAAGTTAAAGACTTGTAAGTCAGAGCCTCCTGGCTCCAGCTGTTTCTCAGACCATCTGCTTCAGAGATACGAGGAATTGCTTGCTTGGTTATTTTTCCTAGCAAAAGAAAACATAGTTCAGATGAAATGTTCTGGGTTGGTTTCTAGTGGCCTGCGGGGGTCATGACTCCCCAGTGAGTGTTGGGTGGTTTTTAGTGGCCTTAGATGATACAGGCTCCCATGTGAGGCCTGGAATGATTTTTGTTGGCCTTCGGATGATACAAACTTCCCTGTGAGTACTAGGTGATTTTTAGTGACCTTCTGGTGATAGAGGTGAACCTGTCTGTCTTGCTTTGCAGCCTTGTTATGTTCTACTTCATTGCGCTGGCTGGAGCACACAAGCGGGTGGTTGTACAGCTCCGAGAGCAGCTGTCCCTGGTAAGGAAGCACAGGCCAAAGGGTCATGACTCAGGGCCCTTTAACTAAGGCATGGTGGCATAGGCGGGTCACCCTCACACTCAGGAGGCTGAGGCAGGAAGCTTGCAGGTTCTACATATGCCTGGTCTACATAGTGAGTTCTATACCAGCCTTGGCTTCATAGCAAAACCTTGTTTCAAATAAAGGGGGAAAAATTAGAATAACAGCCCTCTCTAGTTTCAGTCATTCACTTGGTCCATCCAGCACTACACCAGAGAGACAAAGTCCTAAAGAGTTAGAGACGCTAACTTTGGAGTGGGGAGATAGTTCAGTGTGAAGTGCTACTGCACAGGCATGAGGACCGGGGCCAACCCCAGCATCCATGTAAAAAGCCAGGTGTCATGTCCTGTATTCTGTAGCCCCAGCACTGGGGATGCAAAATTAGGTGGATCTCTGGGCTGACTGGCCAGCAGGACTAAACTCCAAGCAAGTTGCAGGTCTAATTAAGAAACTGTCTCAAAAAATGGTGGACCAGGGAGTGAGAGAGATGGCTCAGTGGTTAAGAGCATGTGTTGCTCTTTTGGAGGATCAAGGCTATTGTAACCAGTGGCTGGGGAAGGCCTGTTGAAGGCAGTGACATTAAGTAAGAGGTGAATTATGGCAATAGCCAGTTATTCCAGGTCCTGATTAGGGGTGGGAGGGCCCAGTGGGGGAATTATGCAGACACTTTGGGGAGACAAGAAAGTGTGTGTGTGTGTGTGTGTCTGGAGGCTGTGAAGGATGAGGTTAGAGGCAGGATAATTCTTTAACACTAGCCAGACTTCACTAAATTGTCCGGCAGCTCTGATAGGAAGTTTGGGTTTTATTGAGTATTTGGGTTAAATTGTTTATCTGTCTGAGACTTTGTAGCCTAGGCTGTCCTTAAACAAAATATGTAGTCAAGGATGACCTTGAACTTCTGATCTTCCTACATTCACCTCTTGAGGTTGGGGTTACGGGCATGGACCACCACACTTAATTTATACAATGCTGGGGATGGAACCCAGGGCTCTGTACATGCCGGGCACTCTGCCAACTGAGCCACATCCTCAGCCCCATGCACATTTCTAGATCTCCAGCTATTGTGTGGACAAGGGGCTACGGTTGGGACTTCAGTGAGGGAGACAGGCTAGATTAGAAGTCACTGTGGTGATCTAATGACTGCCTACTCACTACCTAAAAATAGCTTCGTATAATCCTAAACATACAAGATGCCCTTTTAAACATGTTTGTCTTTTTAGGAGAGTCGTGACAAGCGTTATCTTATTCAGAAACTAACGGAAGCTCAAAGGGATGTGCGGAACCAGCCGACTTCAGCATGAAGATGCTCCCTGCAACTTCTCAGTACATAACTCTGATGATTCTACAAAGTCCACCTTGGGGTTTGAGTGGAAATGACTTTTGGTGACTTAGCCAAGCAGGCTGACCCCCAGACTGACCCCAAGGAAGTGGTGGCTTGTTGTGGACACCACCAAAACACTAACTTCTTAAGCTGCTCAGCCTCTCAAGATCAGAGAGGGGAGACTTTTATTTATTTTGTTTTTGTTTAGACTTTTGTATTTTTTTTAAAAAGTTTGTGTGTGTGTTTTCTAGAGTAAAACTGAGATTTCTTTGGAAGCCTTTCCAGGCTGAGTGAATTACCCCCCCCCCCCCCAATGCCACTGGTGTCTTAAAATTAAACCTGACTTCTCTTTTCAAATGAACAGGAATCTTCAGATGCTAAGGCTTAGAACAGCTGATAGGAATGTGGAGAGGCCATCATGGTGGCAGAAAGGACATCTATCCCCTGGTCACACTTGAATTCCCTCCCATACCAGTCAGTATCAGCCCCTTGAGCAGGGAACTGGGGCAGGTGGCAGTCTCAGCTTCTCAGCTTTCTGGGACTTTTCTCCAACCCTGTTCACTCCTCTAGGGAAAATGACCTTAGCCAACTGGTTAGCCACCAGCCTTTAGTTTCCACCTGGCCCCAAGGTCTAAGATTTGGTGACAGAATTGAAGAAGGGTATAACCTTGCAAGGTGCACAGACAGTTCCTCTCTGTTTTCCAAATGTCATTCCTCTTCCTTGTATGGAGCTCTTCCTTCCTGAAGGGCACAGAGTGTTTCAGAGCCAGGCTGAAGCATGCTTTTTGGTATTGGAGCCTGGGGTAAGGATCAAGGGTAATGTGTGTGATTTCAGATGTAGATCCGCAGCCTAGCCTGTTCATAAGAATGGCCCATAATACAAACATAGGTTGGGTTCTGATTACTTAAGTACACATTTCAAAGGGCTAGGCTGTTTGCCTTAGTTTAAAAGTACATGTGTGTACCTTTGTTTTTATAAAATATTATAAAGACAGAGTATCTCTTGAGATCTCCGTTATAGTAAAAATCGTATTTAATAAATACCTCATCATAAGCCTCCCCGGAAGTGACCCTTTTAGTGGTGTCTAATTTGATCTGCTTTCACTTCAAAGTCTTTGTCAGTGTGCTGCAGTCCTGTGATGGACAGTGGAGTCTTTGGTGGAGTCTTCTACTTTTTCTCACTGACTCCTAACTTTTAAATTTCAGTTAATGTTTTAGAAAGCTGCCAAGAAGGATTTCCCTGCTCTAACCACTGCCTTGTTCCTTAAAAATGACTAGCTTCTTCCTCTGGAAGCAAAGCAAACTTGTCATGGCTTACATGTCTCTGTGTGTATAAAGAGTGCTTTGTCAAGTGTGTGTGTGTGTCTGTCCCCATGGCTTACATGTCTGCCTATAAAGGATGCTTTGTCTCTGTGTGTGTGTGTGTGTCCGTCCATGTGTTACATGTCTGAATTTGTATAAAGGGCCCTTGGTGATGTGTGTGTGTGTGTGTATGTGTGTGTTACTGTGTATGTGTGTGTATATGTGTATGTGTAACTGTGTATGTGTGTGTGTATGTGTCACTGTGTGTGTGTGTGTGCACGTGCATGTGTACATCTGGAGGTGGAGCTCCTATCACACACTTGACAACAATCATTTCATCTTTCATGAGGCTGTTAACCTGGGGTATTTTTGTTCCTGAGGGAATGTGTGCTTCCTAATATTCTCTTGTGTTTGAAGATCTATGAGGTTTTGAGTAAACCCAAGTTCATTCCGTCCTCATTTTACAAATCCTGGTTGTTGGCATTTTTGCCTAGTGCCTTCATGTAATATTCTTGTCCTCACCGTGGCCCTGAGGATTATCTGCTTTCCTGTGTTTGTAGGAATGCTGGATAAAATGAACAATATATTTTCTTTATTATAAAACAGATACTAAAATGTGCCAATTGGTATGTTGGTTTTTAGTTAGTGCTGCTCATGTGCATACCTCTTACTTGAATATTTTGATAACTTTGAATAACCAGGCAATGTCTGTATAGTTTTAAAGTGTGGCTAACAGGTGTGTGTTAAACTACTGATACAGTGTCTTCAAAGTTTTAAAGTATGGTTGTCCTCGAACCCACAGAAGCTCCTCATCACGGATCAAGTGATGAGGAGAACCACAATACCCTGTAAAGTTGCTCTTTGTCACTGCAGTTAGAGGAAGTAGCATTTTGACACTGATGGATGTATTTGATAAGTCTTGTCTCCTCTTGGCTATTCCGAAGCCAAAGAAAAGCATGTTTGTGTGTTTTGAACGTCAAAGACAAAGATATCTTAAGCATTTTCTATCTCAATACTGTTGAAAGCCACTGTTTGTATTTATTTTATTATTCTATAAAGATACAATAAATATTGAAAGTAGCTATCTGTTGGGTGTGTGCTGTGAATACATATTTCTGAATTTCTCCTTAATAACACCTTGATGTTCTCTGCAAGTAACTTCCTTTTTTAATGGCCGTCTAGCCTTCCACAGTGGTAACACACATTTCCAGTAACTATGCAACCACTGATGGGTACTTGAAGTGGGGATTGTCATTCTTCCCCCCATACAAACACTGGGAAATTGAACTTTAAAAACCTTTGCAAACATTTTAATTTTCCCTCTTTTGCTACAGGCTTCTGTTTTTCTTTCTTCCTTTCTTCCTTCTCTTTTCCCCTCCTTTCTTCTCTCTCTCTCTCTCTGGCAGAGCAGACTTGCAGGTTCTTGCAGCCACAAAATGTTTTCATCCCAGTAAAGGAGGAGAATCCAGTTAGACAGGTCTTTAGTTTGCATTAACTGTTAAGTTGGCAAATCAGATTCTTGCAGCTAAAAATCTGATGGCAGCTAGCTACTATGCTAAGTATTTGGGAACAGAAGAATTCATTTTTTTCCGGGGTGGTACAAGATCTGACTCTGTGAGAACTTCTGAACATGTCTTTACTCCATAGAGTGAGGCTTTACCAGAAACCTGTCTAGAGCATGAGAAGTGCTTGAAACCCTTGCTGTGTGACTGTGAACAAATACCTTCACCTTCGAAGACAGTTCCTTTACACTTAAAATACAAAACTAAGACAAATTTGCTTTAATATTTCAGAATTTGATTAGGGAATCACATACTCTTTGTTCTCTTTTGAAAATATAAAAGTACTTATCATAAAAACAATGAGACCATTGAAAACTACAGAGAAAAATCAAAATCACTCATAAGCACCCAAGTGTTTTGTTTTTTTTTTAAATAAAGTACAGGGGCATCAAAGGCCAACCTCAACGACACAACAAGTTGAAAGACACCTGGACACAGGGTGAGATTCTTATCTTAAGAAAGAAAGAAAGAAAGAAAGAGAGAGAGAGAGAAAGAAAGAAAGAAAAGAAAGAAAGAAAGAAAAAAAAGAAAAGAAAAAAAAGGGAGAGGGAGAGGAAGAAGATAGAAAGCAAGCAAGCACAGATGGAGGGAAGAAGAAATAAAATGTAGTAGTCTCATCTTTTCCACTTAAATGTTCTATTGTTTTATCCAAAGTTCTTTCAAAGTGCATTGTTCTGACACACGCCTGTAAGCTCCAGAGGCCAAATTAGCTGTATCACTAGTTTGAGGCAAGTCTCAATGACATAATCTGATCTGAACTCAAATCAAAACATTTCAGGGAGCTGCTAACTGTGCTCACGAATCATAGGTTTTAGCATTCTCGTGATGGTAATTTTTAAAATATGTATTTGTGTGTCATATGTGCAGAGAGTCCAGAGGAGAGAGCTGGATCCGTTGGAGATGGAGTTACAGGCAGTTGTTAGTTTCCTGATGTGGCTTCTGGGAATCAAACCCATGTCCTCTGCAAGAGCAGGAAGAGTTCTCAACTTCTGAGCTGTTTCTCTAGCTCCAATTTTTAACATTTTACTTCCAAAAGTTTCCAATAATAACTAGGACATACACCTCAACATTCTTTTATCTCTTTAGAACAGATCTAGAAGTGAAATGCATGGGAAAGGTTTTGAACATGTGAAGGCTTTAAGAGTCAGATTTAGGCTGAGCATTACACAGGAATGTTAAAGTACCCTCACTGCCTCTAAGGCCCAGTACTTGGGCTCGTCTTAATTTTAAGTTACTGTACTATACTAATTTGAATACTATAGTTATATAGAATGGCTTAGTAGCTTCAATTATTTTACAGTAGCTATGAATCAGATACATTTTAAACAAAACAAAACAAAACACCCAAGGGTGCAAACTGAAGCTTTCCTAAAGCCCCAGTCCCTAGTAGTCCTATAATAGACACTGATTATCCTTGCAGGTATGCCTTTTTTCCCCTTATATACTTAACTGATTTGAAATTTTATTTCTATTGGCTAAATCCTAGCTGTCATATTAACGGATATGCACTTTAAAATGTTTAATGTATGTTGCTAAATTTTCATTCCCTCAACACACAGCTATCTTCACCAGTAATATGCACTAGGCCATGAATAATCTAGTAAAGTATGAAGAACAATGAAACAAATCTCAATATAAAAATTGAGAAGGAACGGGAAATACCGTGGAACAAACTGTCAAACTCACAATTACACCGAAAACTGGCATGTTTTACTAGGTAATTGCTACTGACTTTTGGGTGTAAATAGGCTCTTAATAGAGAAAAATAATCTCCGTAACGTGGAGGAAACAACAGTGACTTACGGGTCGCCTTCCCAGGACAGTGGGAAGCCCACCTAGACTGCTTCTCTAGGGCAACTTTGCATCAACCCTAAGAGCGGACCAGGCCGCTTCATGAAGTCCCAATGATCGACAGGAAGCACACCCAATAGAGTATGTGCATCGGTCATTTCCAACCAATCGGGTGTAATCCAGGGCCTAGGGGTGTTTCCGCTGGCTCTGGTCCGCGGCATCTATGCGTCATCTCCCTGAGTCGAGAGCACTATTGGCTGGGCGTTTGGACCGTGGCTGCTTTGTCATCAGCAATGAGCGCCGCGGGAGCGATAGCGGCTGCTTCCGTGGGACGCCTGCGTACTGGTGTCCGGAGGCCCTTCTCAGGTACCGGCCGCTCGGGGTCGCGGTTCGCCGTGGGGTTCCTCGCCGGTGACTGCTTGCAGTGGAGGTCACGTATGTCAAGGGGAAGACGTCTATACGCCACAAGCGCGCGACACGGGGGTGGGGCTTGTAGTACGTCAAATTGATTGACAGGAACGTGTGAACGTCTGGAGGATGCCCTGCGGGGGACCAAGTGATTATCTGCCTGTGACGTGACGTCAATGCAGGTGTGGAACTTGAGTGTTCTGCAGTGTCCCTCCAGTCTCCACTCCAGGCTTTCTGGAGCAAAGTAGCCTTCCGACGACGACAGCATCAATCTGTTATAAATGCAGATTTATGACATTTCGGGTTCCGCTCATCTACTGGATTGATACGTTATAGATTTTTAAAAACTGTGTGTGTGTGTGTGTGTGTGTGTGTGTGTTTGTACGCGCGCGCGCGCGTGTGCGGGTATAATTAATAATTATATGATAATTATATGTATAATAAATTCCAGAGAGGCCAGAATTGGGGTTTGAATCTGCAACTAGAATAACAGGCAGTTTGTGAGTCTCTGTATATTGGTGCTGGGAACCCAACTCAAGTCCTCTGCAAGTGCAGTACACATTCTTTTATTGTTTTTAAAGATTTATTTATTTTATGCATGTGAGTACACTGTCGTTATCTTCATGCACACCAGAAGAGGACATCAGATCCTGCTATAGATGGTTGTGAGCCACCATGTGGTTGCTGGGAACTGACCTCAGGACCTCTGGAAGAGCAGCCAGTGCTCTTAACCATCTCTCCAGCCCGTAGTACACATTCTTAACTGCTGAGCCCTCTTTCCAACCCTGGAGTCTCTGTTTTTATCAAGCCTCTCATGAGACTGTTTGCATTGCAAAATATGGTAAGCTTTGAATTTGGAATGGAGAGCGGTAGGTCTGGATTCAGGTCTGAATCATGCATCATCTAAGCTGCCCCAGAAAATTGTGGTCATTTTCTCATAACTAAGTCTTCAAGCGTTAGATTTCTGTTTTGCCTGAAGGCAATACTGTTTACAGGTTTGAGATATGTTTTTGTATAGCTACAACTTATTAAGTAATTTCATAGAAACTACATCCTTATTGTAAATAATAAGCCAGTATTGCCTGCCCCAAAATGGATGAGTAATCACACACACCACCACCACCACCACCATGGGAACAAGATATGAAACTTCATTAGATATTGTTGTGTGTGCCTACCAAGGCTTGATTCCAAGACTATTTTTCTTTCTGAAAAAGAAGAGTGCTTAGCAAGTGTTTGGATATTATTCAAGACCTGCCATTAATAGAGATGTTTTCCTTGATGATAAATGGATCAGAAGAGACTTTTAAAGAGCCTCTTAGTATGTTATTTATGTGTCCATAAAGCCACTTAAAATCTTCTCATTTGCCACTTAAACTCTCCCAGGTACCATGATTGGAGCAGCACACTTGAGAGCTTCTAGATCTGGGCTTCAGTTTTATTTTAAAGTGCATAACAAGGCAGTCAGGTCTCAGGGATGTGAATTTTAAGACTCCTTGCTAACCCAGTGAACAGGTAACAATAAGAATCATTTGTTTTCATTTATAAAGTAACTTGGCTTCCTTTGTTTCATTTAACCTCATGATAATAAAAAAAAATCTTAAGTGTGTTTCCTTAAAAAAATAAAAACAGCCTTGCTACTGGGTAGGTTTTAGTTTGGTTTTGAGACAGCACTTCTCTCTAGCGCTAGCTGACCTGGAACTTGCTGTGATCACCAGGTTATCCTCAAACTCACAGGGCTCTCTGCCTCCTCCTGCCAGAATTAGGAAATATCTATGCTGATTTCTTAGATAAAAGGACAAACACTGCCCTCTCCCAGTCATTGAATGCAGAGGTTGGGTTTTAGGGGACATTCCAGTGTGTTCTCAGTTTCCAAGAATAATGTTTCTCACACCTCAAAAGCTAGCCGTATGAACTTGGCCCACCTGCTCAGCTCCTTGTTATTCCTTAATATACTTTTTCAAAAAGAAGTACTGGATTTCCTTGAACTTTCTTTGCTAAAAAGTAAGAGCACAAGCAAACAAGATTGTGTTGAGAAGTAAAACTGGCTCATCAAGTCTGTCTCCAGACCCTGCTTTCTGTTAGGAGACAAGCTGGCCAGAAGCACAGGCCCTTAAACTTGGACACCCAAATGCAGCAGGTCCCTGATTGTGTCCCATCGCTGTCCCATAAAATATGGGCCTCAGACCAAACTGAAGACAGTTTGGAATGGTTGCTGTTTTACACTCGGCAGGAAAGCTAAGGTGCCGTGTCTGCTCTCTGGACTCTGTTCAGTTAGAGTCAATGAGCTGGGTGAGGCAGAGCATGTCATGCGCAGTAGACCAAAGCTAGTCCCACTCCTGCAGAACCCATGTTCCTTTGCACACAGAGTGCTATTTGTCCTAGGATGGTGATGTAGCTCAGGGGCAGGCTTGATCTCCAGCACCATAATAAATAGATACAGCATTTAACATTCTACTTGGTAGCAAAGCTCATGTTCCCAACTACGGCGTACATACACACCAGATTCTCCAAGCTTGCCCTGTGGCCCTGTTTCCAAAGACCTTAAGCCTTCTTGATGAAAGAGCCAAAGATATATGTGAACATTTCTACCCATTTTCTCAATGTTGAAGTTTGCTTAGGTGAAAAGATGCGTCTTCCAAAGACATGGTAGACATAGCAAATAAAGAGCCTGCCACACTTTAGACACCATCTCGGTGCAGCTAGAGTGACAAGCCAGGGGCCTGTGGGTTTCTGTTTTCATATGGTAAACACACCTTACTACAGGACCCTTCTGGGAGGAGGGAAATTTAAGCTCCTCTAACCTGGGGCTTGGAGAGTTGGAGAGTATAGTGAAAGTGTTTGCCATTTGGTGTCCTGAATTTACATTTTGAATAAGAGTTTAGTCCGAGGTCAAACCTTGTTAGTCAGGATCTTAGTCACCTGTTCGTGGAACTGGTGTATTAAAGAACGTTGAAATCCCAGTCCTGGTTGCCAGGCTTTGTACCCTGGGGTTTTTCAGAATATCAATACTGGCTGCTTCCCAGGGAGAATGGGGAGAGCATCATGGCTTTGGGTGCACTCCAGGGGCTTCTGCTATACAGCTTGGGAGGAAAGCCTCCCCTCCTGAAGCAACTGTCATGTCAGCTGCCTGGTGAGGACAGGTTTCAGTCTTTCCAGATCACCATATGTTTAAAGTAAAGCCAGAAGCTCCAATCTTTAGGTGAAGTCTTTTGGGTGTGAGCATTGCAGGTGATAAAGAACGCACTGATAGACGTGTCCAGCCCTCAGGCTTGTTCTAACACGTCTTTCATTCTGTCGGCAAGAAGGCAACAGGCCAGTGATATGACTCAGTGGGTAAAGGTGCTTGCTGTCCAGCATAAGGGCCCAAGTTCCATCCCTAGGACCCACATGGAGGACGGTGAGAACTGATTCCTGCAAGTTGTCCTCTGGCTGCCACTTGCACATCAACACACTGTTCTGAGAGGATAATGAAAGACGGCCACTTGGATTTTCATTGCAGCTTATGGAAGAGGCCTCATCATCAGGTGTCACAGTTCAGGAATGACCTTAGACAATATTAACCGGGCAGCCGTGGATCGAATAATTCGGGTGGACCACGCTGGTGAATATGGAGCAAACCGAATCTATGCAGGGCAAATGGCCGTGCTTGGTCGGACCAGTGTTGGCCCTGTCATTCAGGTGGGTTTTCCCCTAAGTCTCAGCTTGGTTTATTGCCCTGGCAGTGTATCTGAAGCCCTCAGACATCACTTTTGGCTGTGTGCTCCAAAAGGAGGCACTGTGGAACAAAGCATATGCTCTGATTATCTAAAAGCACAAATATACATTGACTATGGCTGTGTGTGGTGGCGCATGCCTGTAATCCCAGCACTCAGGAGCCGGAGGTAGGGTGATCTCTGGGACTTTGAGGCCAGCCTGGTCTACATAGGAAGCTCCAGGTCAGAAAGAAAGAATGGAGAGAGGGAGAAAAGTAAGAGAGAAAGAAATTGGGTCTGGAAATTGGGTGTATTTCTGGTGTTAATGTTTCATCAAAGAAAAGGCTGAAAATCCCTCCATTAGAAGAATGTTCCTTGCGCCAAGAGGTTATCGTAGGCTTGTCCTAGCTCAGAGTGCCAGAGAGAGGGGTTAACAGTCCCAAAGATCTAGGTTTCCTTCCCAGCTCGCTCGCTCGCTCGCGCTCTCTCTCTCTCTCTCTCTCTCACTTCTGTGACCTTGAAGAGGTCACATGACCTCTAGGTTTTCATTTCCCTGTGTGCAAACTAGCCTGGTAACCCCAAAGTCACTGGTTGTGGCTGGGGAATAAACAAGTTCACGTGGTAGCTGAGCATGTGTCCCTTTAGATTCCCTGCAGATCCCAGTCCCCACAGCTCATCCCATGTGTAAGATGGTGTTTATCTACTTGTGGCCCCTGCACATCTCTACTTTGAAGAGTCCCCCATGCCAGGATAATGCCTCTCGTTGTGATGTTAATGTTTCATCTCAGAAAAGGCTGAGAATCCCTCCTTATTCCTTATTACCTCTTGTGTGCTCAGCCGTGCCATGTCCCTGTGATGCCTCTTTTTATGTCCCCCCACGTACCCCCAGAAAATGTGGGATCAAGAGAAGAACCATTTGAAAAAGTTCAACGAGTTGATGGTTGAGTTCAGGGTCCGACCTACGGTTTTGATGCCCTTGTGGAACGTGGCAGGCTTTGCCCTGGGTATGTATATGTCTGTCCAGCAGCTGCTTGGGCTCTTGTGATGGGTTGTTCATGCCTCTGGAACCCTTGTCATGTTCTCAACCAACCTGTTAAAGTTTACTTTGTGTTTTCCTAAAGTTAAATTGAAGTTGATGAAGCTGATTGAATTTTCTTTGCTTATATTACTTTAAGAGAGAGCCATCACTTTTATAAATAGACAGTATAATAACTCACAGAGGGAAGCTAGAATCGTGCAGCCACAGCCAGATGCTATATCCTGACGATCCTGACCTGAGAGCAGCCTGAGTGTGGGAGTGGAGTGGTGGTGCCCACCTTTAACCCCAGCACTTGGGAGGCAGAGGCAGACGGATCTCTAAGTTGAGGGCAGCGTGGTCTACAAAGTGAGTTTCATAACATACACACATACACACACACACACACACACACACACAGAAGAACAACAGAGAACCCAGACAGCACTCTCAGCTCTCTGCAGAGGGTCAAGCCTCATTGAGCCCACATGGTGTTGCATGCCTTGTCTCAAACAAAACAAAACAACCAAATAAAACAAAAATCCATTCAAAAAGAGCTTTGTGACTGGCATCTGATATAAGCCCCAGCTGCTTCTCAACTTAGAGTGACTGTTTCAAGGGATTCATGGGAATATCTAAATGTCCAGTGGTTATGATCAGCAGGTACTGCTGACATCTGGAGGGTGGATATTGGGTGCCATCAGACATGCTGAGAAGCACGACACAGCCCTCCCATAGAGAGTTACCAACCCAGATGTCAGGATGCCTCACAAATAAGCAGCACCATGTGGTTTGACTTCGTTTGATGGTTTCAGGGGCAGGAACTGCCTTGCTGGGGAAGGAAGGAGCAATGGCCTGCACCGTGGCAGTGGAAGAGTCTATCGCTCATCACTACAACAACCAGATCCGAATGCTGATGGAGGAGGACCCTGAGAAGTATGAGGAGCTGCTGCAGGTGACTGACTGTGGCAGCACGAGGGGAAAAGGGCAGGTAACAGGTGACGGTACTGAGGAGACAGGGACTTAGACAGCTGGGGAAGGGGGCGTCTCTTCTACCTGAGACACAGACAGGTCATACAGCTCCGAACTGTCCCCAGTCCAGGTTTGTGTGGCCTCTGCACATCCATGACTCAACAGCACGAGGTGAGCAAGGGTGACATCAGCTAACATGACAGAGAATAATCCATAAGGCCTCACCCCTACACAAAGAACCATAAGCAATGCAGGAAAGCTGAGATGGGAGGGGTGGTCTTCTCCAGGGAAAAGTACATGGTTTGTCCAGTGCCAAACGATCAGCCCTGAAAGCATACATACACGTGGCATTATACAGACAGAGCAGGCTAGATTTCAGTATTTATAAACAAATTCAGATATGCATGCAACAGCAGCTGGAGAAGAGAGAGACCATGAACGTGAAGGAGAGCAGAGAGGGTAGGTGGGAAGGTTTGGAAGGAGGAAAGGGAAGGGAGAAATGTTGTAGTTAACTTATAATCCCGAAAATAAAATTTAAAACAATGATGATCAACTCTTCAGGTTGAGTGATTTTTCTCAGGTAATTTTCTATAGGAAAGAAGGAACTATTTAGCCCAGGCTGGTCTTAAACTAGTGACTACAGAGGATCCCCCGGCCTCATCATCATCCCTCCATCACTCTCCCCAACAGCAGTTAATTTACTTAGATTCTGTTTGTTTTACTTTTGAGACAGAGGCTCGTCTTGACCCTTGGCCTTTCTGGCCTTCCTGCTTCTGCCTTCCAAGTGCTGGGGTTGTAAGTGTGCATTGCTGTGCTTGGCCGTGCCGTGGTTTGACTTAAGAACGGCTCCCGTAGTTTCAGATATTTGAATACCTAGATATTGGGGAGTGGCATTCTTTAAGAAAGATTAGGAGGCTTAGGATTAGCCTTGTTGGAGAAGTATATTATTGGGGGTGGACTTTAAGTTTTCAGAAGCCCATGCCAGACCTAGAGTCTCTCTTGGTCTGCAGGTCAGGATGTAGCTCTCAGCACCAAAGTGCTGCCATGTTCCCTGCTGTGCTGATAATGATCTAAACCTCTGAAACTGTAGGCAAGCCCCCAATTAAATGATTTCTTTTATAAGAGTTGCTTTGGTCATGGTGTTTCTAACCAGCAATAGAGCAGTGACTAAGACAGGCAAAAACTCTTACTTTTTAAAACCTAAATCAGCAGCTGGCAAACTCTAGCCTATGGCCATGCTTGTTTCATAAATAAGTCTTATTAGATACACAGCTGTGGTTTACTCTTGTAAGGCTGTTCACCTCACTGGAGTGACAGAGTGAAGAACTCTAGCCCTTCATAGAAAAAGCATGACAGCCTTAGCCGTATGCTAGGACACGAAGCTCTGGTCTGGAAACAGGATGAGCAGCGGGCGACCTGGAGTGCTGACTTACCTCAGTTTGTGATTCTCTAGGTCATCAAGCAGTTTCGAGATGAGGAGCTTGAACACCACGACACAGGCCTGGACCATGATGCAGAGCTGGTAGGGCTAACTATTACTATTGCTCCAGGGACCATTTTAAAGGTTGAGGGGTCAGAGGTTTCTGTTCCCAGAAAGAGACTTTTGAAAGTAAAAGGCAGGGAAGCAGGTACTTGACAGAAGCTCAACCTCGGTCCACGGTGAGGCTCCTGTGTCCTGCTCTGTTACTGTCCTAAGAAACAACCCAGGGTTCAGTGGATATAGATGGTTCTAGCATTCTGAATGGCTTTTGCTTCAAATTAAATCATTTCCCAGATCCTGTCTTATCCACAGAAGTCCAAACCCTGCCCTAACAGTCAGTCCAGATGTGACATCTGAAAATAGATGAATCTCATGGGGTTTCGTTGCTGTTTGTTTAGGCACTGGCATTGACTCCAGGGTCTTGCTAGGCAAGCACTCTACCACTGAACGTACCTCTTGCCCTGTTTGCTTACATTCCAAGCTCAGGGTGCTGTTCATGTTAGACAAGCTACATCACAGCCTTTTCTTCTCCACAGGCTCCCGCATATGCCGTGTTGAAGAGAATTATCCAGGCCGGATGCAGTGCAGCCATATATTTATCAGAAAGGTTTTAAAGTATGTCTGTTGGTCTATTTCTAGAAAAGATGGTCATAACTTAAGGAGTGATGTTTGTGGAGGAGGAACTGTACAGTTAGCATTATGTGCGTGGTAAGAGGCAGTGTTTGGGGGTTGTGTCGTCGTTTGTCAATAAAACCCTTTGGCACTGATTTCCTTGGTTTTCTTGTGCTATAAGGCTGGCAGTTAACTAACTCTGCTCACCTTTCAGTGCATGCAGCTGGTCTTCCCTTGGTTTTGTAGTTAATTTGGGCCTAAGACATCAAGAACAGACCATACATTTAGTTAGCAGGAATACTTTTTAAAAAAGATTTATTTTACTTTTATTGAGCTCTCTCTGTCTCTCTGTCTCTCTCTCTCTTTCTCTCTCTCTCTCTCTCTCTCTGTGTGTGTGTGTGTACACATATGTTTGGATGTCTGTGGAGGCCAGAAGAGAGTGTTGGATCTCCTGGAGCTGAAGTTACAGGCAGTTGTGAGCTGGGAACCAAACCTAAGTCCCCTGCAAGAGCAACAGGTGCTCCCTCCCAACCCCTGAGCCATCTCTCCAGCACCTGCAGGAGTCTTTATGAGGAAAATAAATTGAGTTTGCAGGTTTTAAAAAAAAGTCATTTAAAACATTAGGCTGTATAAGATAGGCTGAGCAAGACTGGGAAGCCTATCCAGGGAGGAGCTGTGTATTCTGATTTCAGCATGGCATGGCATGGCAATGTGGCAGCTGTGTCTCCTGAAAATCCTCCCCTAGGGCTGATGGTATTAGGAGCTGTGGAATCCCTCACCCCAGAGGAGACACTTGAAGGGAGAGGAGGCTGGGAGGTGGTTAGATAGAGCAGCATCCTCAGGAGTGGGGTCAGTGCCTTATAAAAATGAGGACTGGGGAGACCCACAGTCCATTCCATGTGGTGCTACAGAAGCTGCTATCTATGGGGACGACATCACTGGACACCAACCTCTTGACACCCTGGTCTTGGACTTCACCGCCTCCAGAACTGCACACAACGTTTTGTTGTTCAGGAGCTCCTGAACCTACAGTATTATAATAGCCTACAGTGTTATAATAGCCTACAGTACT
>JADRCH010000042.1:8119237-8231749 GCA_019843965.1 Rhynchomys soricoides
AGCCTACAGTACTATAAGAGCCTACAGTATTATAATAGCCTACAGTACTATAAGAGCCTACAGTATTATAATAGCAGACCTCATAGACTAAGGCAGAATGGCATTGCCACAATCAAAAAATATACTTAAGTTGGGTGTGCTGGTGCAGGCCTGGAATCCTAGCATGTGGGAGGTGGAGGCAAGAGGGTCCACAGGAGCGCAGGGTTGTCTTCAACACACATCAAGGTTGAGGACAGCGTACATGACACCAGCCTCAGCAAACAACCACAATAACATACAGAGCTGTGGGTTATTTACATTCAATTAAAATTTCTGCAAGGTCTGCTACCTCCAAATAAGCCATAAAATGTAGCACTTCTGTGAACTATTTTATAATTTTAATATTTCAAAATATATTAAATAAATAATAATTTAAAAAAAAGCTAGATCAAGCAGAGTGTGGTGGTGCATGCCTGTAATCCCAGTTGTGGGAAGCAGAGGGAGGTAGATCTTCATGAGCTGGAGGCCAGTCTGGTCTGTACACTGTGTTCCAGGCCAGTCGGCTACATAGCAAGACCCTGTCAAATACAAAAACCAAAAACCAATTAAAAAAAAAAAAAGATCTCCAGTTCCTCTCACAGCACAATGTCCCTTGAAGCTTCCCCAGGAGTCTGAGGCAGGGGTTGGGAAGTCAATCTCAGCAATACAGCAAGGAAAAAAAAAAAAAGAAATTTGCAGACCAAAATTTTGACCTAGTTGCACTGGTCAGTGGTTCCCATAGCCCTGCGCCCTGTCATCAGTGTCCCCTCATCAGCATCCCCTGGTCAGAGCCTGAGGTGGGCTGGGGCTTGCTGCATTGGCTCTGGCAATTGCAGGATGGTGGATACCAGATAGTTTCTATGCTTCAACCTCTTCCATTCAGTGGATTCAGCACTCAGAAGGCTGTGGCAGGAGGATTACAAATTTAGTGCCAAAGTAGGGTCCATAGTGAGACTCTGTATCAAGAAAACAAATCAAGGGGCTGGAGAGGTGGCTCAGCAGTTAACGTTTGCTTCTCTTCCAGAGGACCCCGGTTTAGTTCTTATACCCACATTGGGAGGCTCACAACCATCCATACCTCTAGCTCCAGGGAATCAAATGTCCTCACACCTAGGACCAGAGCATACACACATAAATAAAGATGAATGTAAAGAAAAAAAATCAACAAAAGTGACTAACTTTGTGACCAAGTGATAGTAAGACATTAAGCATGAGAAGAAAGGGTAAATAATGGCTGTAGATTCATCTGTGTGGATTACCATCAGAGGTCTGTAGCTGAGCTCAGGTTGTTGCTGTGTCTGTCTCATTAGTGGCCATTCTTTCTCTCCTGTGAAAGATCAGTTGTCCTAGTACACAGTAGGTGCCCATTTAAAGGAAGGGAAGTAGGAGGGAGGGAGGCAGATGGCATATTAAGGGTGATGCCTCCAAGCAGGTGGTGAACTATGAAAACAGAAGACCTGAAAACCACTCTGAAGGCTCTCTCAGCTCTCCCTTTCCACCCCTGCTCCCTTAATGCCATAAGCTCCAGGTGCGCCCTCACCCTCCTGCCATGGCTGTCTCACTCTGGGTGTTTGTCTTGGCCTCCGTTTACCAGCTGTCTGTCTGTCTGATACCTCCATTTGGAAGGTGAAACATTTTCACAAAATGCCACAAGTTGAACCTCTTTCCTCCCTGTCTCCCCAAGTCTGCTTCCACAGTGGCCTCCATGATAGTTAACATGGCCTCCCTCTAGTTGTCAAAGATCAATACATGAACACCCGCCTACCGCCTTCCGTGTTCCACCTGGACCCACCAGGTCACTTCCTCTCTTGACTAGATGAGTCCAGAAGCTTCCTTCATAGTCTTGTCTGCCCACAATCCATCTTCACCCTGGCAGCAGGAAGCCAGCTTGGCTCACTTCCACAGCTCTTTCGAAAAGTTCTCACGGTGGTGAAGAGGATTCCAGGTGACCTGGCCTGGGCAATCCCTGCCTCCTTCTGATCCAGCCACTGGCCTCCTTGCGCTCTTCACAGATGCTACACACAGGCCTGTCTGTTCTCAGTGGTTGTGTCCTTGGCCTAGAATACCTTCCTCTGAGACAGTGGCCGTCAAATCCCTCACCACCCCCACTCAAGTTCAAACTCCAGTGTCACCCTTGAAGAAGCCCACTGTAGCTGCCCAGTGTCTGTCTCTGTGACCAGAATCTCTAGGAGAATAAACTGAAGTAAAGATTTTGGGGGTGTTCTCAGTCCACAGTTGCTCAGGCCGTGTTCTGTGGTGAAGAAAGGAAGTTTCCCCATCGTGGACAGGAAGCTAAGAGAAGAAAACAGGAAGGGGACATGTGGGGATATAGCCCAAGGACACTCCCCCAGCAAGCTACTTCTTCCATTGAGGCCCCGCCTCCTACTTTTCCACATCCTCTGTATCACTGTGCTTTGATTCCATTAGAGGATTAACCCTCCTGACCTGATGCCCCTGCAATGCTCTTATAGACACTTCCAGAGAGAGCTTCACTAACTGGGCTGAATCCAGTCACATTCATGAGATTAAGCCCAACGGCCCTGCCCCCGGCCCTGGCTGATGTGCTCGGCATGACTTTTATGAGTATTTCCATCTGTAGGATTCAGATCTTTGAGTCTCCCACAATAGGTGCTCAGTGAACAGTGGGCGAGACTGAATGAAGAACTAACTCTTGTATTAAAGTTTGCTTTCAAATAACTGCTTACTGGAGACTCCTGTGTGTGTCTCAGCAAAAACTCAGTGGGGATTCATGTCACCAAGGACCAACAGAGGCTGTTTGCCTGTGTCTTTTGCTAATGGTTTTAAAGGTACCAGTTGGTTTTCCATCATATGAAAAGAGTGAGTTTGGAGTCAGGTGCAGTGGTGTGCACATTCAGTCAGTTCCAGCACTCAGGAGGCAAAGGCAGATGGATCTCTGTGGATTTGAGGCTAGCCTGGTCTACATGGTAAGTGCCAGCCAGCCAAGGACTACATAGTGACACCTATTAAAACAAAACCAAGAAAAGTTTGATCCTTACAGTATATATAAAAGTTAACTTAAAACACACTACAAATCCCCGTGTATCTTAGTTTGCTTTCTATCACTGCAATAAAACACCATAACCTAAAGCAAGCCTACCACACCTACAATCAAACAAAGAAACCCAGTACTGGACCCTGTTAAAACTAAAAGCCTATGCCAAAACAATCAAGGCATTGAAAAAAAAAATTGTTATAGATAAATGGTATTTGCAAGTTATTTATCTGATAAGATACTTGTCTCTATAATACATAAAGAGACCAGGCATGGGTGGCTCATGTTTTTAATCCTAGCACTCAGGAGGCAGAAGCAGGTAGGTCTCTGAATTCAAGGCCAACCTGGTCTACAGAGCAAATTCCAGGACAAACTGGATTATATAGAGAGACCCTGTTTCAAACTTCCCTTCCCCCAAAAAGAATACACAAAGAGCACCTACAGGTCAGAAAAAGAAACAGCTCAATTGAAAAACAGGCAAAGGATTTGAATAGCCATTACTTCAGAGGAGATACAATTTGATGGATGATCAGCTAAGAAAGGATGCTCATGATCTTTAGTCCTTAGGACAGTGGAATAGGAAGCGTTAGTGAGGAAGCAAAGGAACTGCAACCTTCAAGTGCCGATACTTACAAGGTCAGTGGTTCAGCTGCTTTGGGAAACAGTCTGACAATTCCTCAGTCATGTAGTTAAATTAACATACCTAAGGTTAAGCCAACAGAAATGAAAACATGTTCATACACGTTTGTACATGAATGTCCATGGCAGCATAATTCCTAACAACCCAAATGCCCATCAATTGAGGAATTGAATGAAGAATGGTCTCTATAGAAACTGGAATATTATTCAGCTATCAAAAGAAATGAGGAATCAGTCCTTGCTGTAACATGGATGAGCTGTAAAACATGTTTGGTTACAGGTGTTCAGTATAGGAGAACAGAAGGGTCACAGAGAGGGAGGCTGGTTTGAACTGTTCATTAAAAATTGGTCAAAGTGGCAATGTCTTATTAATGTTTTTCCACTATTTCAAACACATGTTCAGTGAAAGAAGCCAGATCCAAAGGCCACTTAAGATCTCTTTAGTATGACATGTCAAGAACGGGCCAATCACAGAGACAGAGGAGAAATTGGTGGCTGCTTGGGGCTAGAGTGGGGGATGGGAGGAAAGAAACTCCTAGTAGATAAGAGTTGCTATCATAAGTAGATAGGGGGTGTCATGATGTTCAGGAATTGGTAGTGTCTGTGGTACAGCTTGTGAATATAGTTAAACCCGCTGACAGTTTAGCAGTATAGATTTTCTGCCATAGAAATAAAAATAAAACTATACAGTTCCATGCTGTATTTGGAAGCAAGTTTCAATCCAGGGAATTAACTGAGGCTGCGTGGTTTGTGTGTTTGTGAGTGGGGGTCAGTACATGGAGAGAGGCAAAAGGTAGCTGTCTTTCTCAGTCACTCTGCCTGATTGTTTGAGACAGGTCTCTCAGTGAACCTGGAGCCCATGGATTCAGCTGGGCTGGCAGGCCATGTATCTCCAAGGGTTCTCTGGTCTCTACTTCTCCAGTGCTGGGCAGAGGTTTAGAGAGTGTCTTCTGATTCTGGCATAGTCCAGGCTATGGCACTTCCTATAGCAACACTCTTGAGCCAGATGTCTCAGCCACATGAAGGGTTTTACAGTCAGCTGCTGTGTGTTTAGCCTCCCCTTCAAAATGGAAGGGCTGGTGCTTGATGCTTCTGAGAGCTTCCAGAACAAGGCCAGAGAGGTTCCGACTCCCCCTCCTGTCATTAGTCCATCGAAGCATGTCCTCACGTAGCCCCAGTGTTCCCTTGTCTCCCCTTTCTCTACCACTCTGACCTTTCAGGAAATATGATTTAATGTTGGACAGAACCCAGGGCTGATGCCAGGATGATGAAGGAGACGTCTCTGCAAGCACTGTGTTTCTGGGGGCAGTTGAGCTGGGTTTCTCTGCCCGCCCATGTTCCCTCCCTAAACAGCAGTGGTACCAACCTGAGAGCAGGTGACAAATACAGTTTGGGGCTGCTCCCTCACCCCAGTCAGAACCTACATCCTGGCCAAGTGGGGTTGCCAGGACCCCCACAGGTTCCTTATTTGGTAGTACTTATCTTCCCTGGTTAATGGTTTCATCCAGATAGACTTTTCTCGGTGGTGCCACCTGTAAGTTGCCCATACTCCCAGTCGGCTCCTCGGTTGACCATTCTAGACTTGGGTGGAGTGATTGTGCAGATTTGGGTGGAGACTGACAGCATAAATATTGGCTCTTTGTGAATCTGTTTCTCTATTGCCTGGCCCTGTTCCTGCCCACCTGAACTTGTAGCTCAAGGTGGGATTTTTATTGGTGACTACTGGTTGTAGCGCTGGGAGCGGAACTATGGAACTACATGTCCAGCCCCTATGGTGCCAGAGTTTAACTCTGTTGGAGACCACACTCTCTTTGAGCCTCACCCCAGGACCTTGCAAACACCTGTTTCATCCAGCTTGAACCTTGATTTGGGGGAAAGGGAGCGTGACCTATCCTACTCAGGGAAAGTGAAATCAATGAGTAAACACATAAAGCTGGCCTTTTACAGCAGGTCTTCAGTGCTCCCCACAGCTCAAGGGCCCTTTGTCATAGCTACACAAGACAACGCCTGGACGCCTCCCTGAGGAATGGCCCATGATACCGGTGGCCTCCAGAGGGCGCACAAACAGAGCAGAGCCCGAGGCGGGAGTGTGGCCGCCTGCGGGCAGTTCCAGCCGGCTTGAGTGAAGACACCCAGGAGAGTCAGAGAACTTCCACAAGGTGGATAACTTGGCCCTGGCAATGCCACCCTTGGATCTCTGCTGCAAAAGGAGAGCATTCCCAAATGCCACACCTGAGCATTGCCAGATGGGAGGGTGAATTGAAGTGTTCCAGGTGGCGCTGCCCACAGAGTTTCAGTGTTCTTGTCCTGATGGATTCATTTGTTCTCAGAAAAGGGAGAGAGATGAGAATATGGGAGCAGCCAGTCAGTCCCTGTCCCCCCTCCCCGACCAGGGTTTCCCTTCGAGGAAACCCTGAGCACCATGGTTCCTGCTCTTCCTGCATAGGCGGGACTCCCATATTAACTCTGTCCCATACATGGGCTCAGCTGCCCTCCACCCCATGCTTGCCTCTATAACTCACCTCATTCTTAATGCTTACCTGAACCCCCCATCTCCCCTGAACCCCAGCACCTGGCCTGTTTGGTTTTCACCTTCTCCTGATCTCCCAGCACCTGGAGTTGTGGGTTCTTAGCCAACATCTGTAAATGAATCGAAGGTAAACAAGGTGGACTCCAAAACTCAAAGTGGAGGACATAGTAGCTGCAAGTCGGAATGCCCCTCCTGAGCTGGTGAGCAGCTGAGGCCTTCTCCTCAGAGTCAGAAGGGAAGGAGGGATCCCCTGGGCTGGTGGTCAGTTCTATGTCCCATCAGCACACCCAAACCGAACCCAGGCGTGGCCAAGCTTGCTAGTCTCCTATCTGTGCCTCAACCTTTCTCTTCCCAAGTGCTTTTGGTTTTGTTTTTGCTTCTGTATTTGTTTCTGTTTTGGTTTGCTTTTGAGAATTTTCCAGTTCTTCGTGCTGCTTTCTGTCTTAGGAACTTTCTTTGCTGTGATGATAAAAATACCCCCACAAAAGCGACACAGGGAGAAGGGACTCTTTTTGGTTCATAGTTTGATGATATAGTCCATCATGGTGGGGAAGGCCTGGCAGTGGAGTTGGAGGTGACTGGTTGGTCCCATTGCACCTGCTGGTCAAAACAGAGCTGCTGCCCATTGCCACCCACTGCTGCTCACTGCTCACTCTCCTTACTCAGTGCAGGACTCCAACCCATGGACCAGACAATCAGGAAGGCTCCCTCATAAGCATGCCCAGAGGCTAACCCAATCTAGAAACTCTCTCAACCATACAAGCATGCCCAGAGCCTTGTCTCCTCAGTGATTCTGAAGCTATTGACAGTCAATATTAACCATCACATCTACCTATAAAAGTCTATTCCTCTCCCTGGGGTTACAGAGAGTGTTCACATGCACCATCCTTGTTTGCTTTTTTTTGTTTGTTTGTTTTTGTTGTTGTTGCTTTTCAACTAAGTTGGCATATCAGAATCAACAGGCAAATTCTACAACTCTCTCCTCTGCCTACTGAAGCAGAGACTCCCAGGTCAGGCCTAGGGGACGAATATATTTTAAAACCCCACATAGGAGCTCAGAAGTGTAGGCCAGATTGAGAAGTAACAGTTAATCCCAGGACCTCTGCACTCTGCCCTCCATGGACACCTTCCCTCTGCCTTGCAGCTTTCTCAGCTGAGGCAAGGTCCTCACTGTCAGACTTCCCATTTTCTGCTAAGAAGGAACCTGTTTTTACAATCCCCCCCAAACCACCCCCCCCACCACCCTTTTGGTGCCTCGACAGCTGGAAACACATTCCAAGCTGTCTGTCTTCACCAGGCAGAGACACTAGTGAGTGGTCTGGCTCCCCTGCCCCCATTTCTGCTGGAGTTGGGGGGAATCTTTGTTTGGTATTTTCAGAGTCTAACTCCCAAATAGCTTCTTCTCAAGACAAAAAAATTGTGTTGAGATTCAGCCTCCCATGCTTACTTGCTGATGCAGTGTGTGTGTGTGTGTGTGTGTGTGTGTGTGTGTGTGTGTAAATAGGGCCATGTGGCCATTAAAAGAATAAGTTAAGGGTACACCTTGTCTGAAGGCTGTGGAATAAAATAATTTTTGAATGTGAATTCACTATACCATTTGGAAGGGCCACAGAAATCTGACCTTTTTGCCTAATAGGAAATGAAGAACCCTGCTAAAGGAAGAGCCCAGAGGTCCCTTTATTTGGGGACAGCTTGGTCTCTGTGTAAGAGACCTTGCTTGTCACTCTTTCCAAGTTATTCAGCAGATGCACACTGAGGGAGGACAGGCTTATTTTGGCTCACAGTTTCAGCACTGTCAGTCCATCCTGGGGGAGGAGTTCACATCCTGGTGGCCAGGAAGGGATGGAGCTAGGGCAGCATATAGCCCCCACCTCACCACCCAGAGACCTATCACCTATTCCTCTATCACCTATCCATTTGTCTATTGTCTGTTGTCTAATTATCATTGGTCCATCATGTTTCTATTTTGTCTATTTGTCTGTTGTCTGTTGTCTGACTATCATTGGTCCATCATGTTTCTATTTTGTCTATTTGTCTGTTGTCTGTTGTCTGACTATCATTGTTTCTATTCTCTTTTTATCTTTCCTTCCTCTCCTTTCCTTTCTTCCTCTCTCTATTCTCTCTCTCTGTTCTCTATCTTTTCTCCCCAGCTTCTTTCCTGCTCTTTTTCCTTCTCTGTTCTTTCTTTCTCCCTCTGTTCCTCTCATCTCCTCTCCTTTCTGTTGGTTCTGAGTCCCTGGAAACTCTGATCACAGACCCTATAGGGAATCTGAGTCAGCTGTGAGCCTCAGCAGAATGACCAGGGATGGCATCGAGATACAGGGCAGATACAAGGAGGGAAGTGACTGATTTGAGGTATGGAGAACCTTTTTTTTTTTTTAATGCAAAAGCATTTAGTTAACATCTGCCCTGTGCCAGATGGAGCCCTAGGCACAGGAATGAAAGTCTGAGTGTCTAACCAGAAGCCAGGGTCACCTTCCACCCTGCCTGCAGCCCCACACACAGAGTGAATTCATCTATCGAACTGAAATATTACCTCCCCACAGTGAGCTTTAATTTTGTTTCCTTGGCAGGTAGAAAGGGTTTGAAGGGCCATCCTCAACCCAGACAGGCACTGCCCCACACCCTTCCAGAATTGTTCCTTTTTCTAACAATTTTGCTCATGCACCAGAGGATTGTGGAAATCTTTGAATGAGTTAGGGAGTTCCTGAGTCTGAAATTAGCACATAAGAAGTTATGGGTGTTGGCCAAGAGTCCAGGACACGAAGTGTATTTTGTGTCTACGTGTTCAGACAAAGAGGAAAGGTGTCGCTGTCTGTGTTATATTTGCGAGGCACAATGGTGTCCAAAGGAAAAGACCAGAAAATGCCCCATAAAAGGCCATTACTCCAAATCGGGCCTTGGTTAGAAGGAAGATGGATAGGGTGGTCACCAGCGGTGGCTTTATGTCACTGTGACACAGTACTTGAAACCATCAAATAGAGGAAAGGATTGCCCACAGTCTCAGACAGCTCACTCTGCCCGGCTGGCTCCACTGTTGTGTGGTCTGTGACAGGGAGTAGGTGGCAAAGAAGTCGCACACACTGTAGCAGCCACAAGGCAATGAGAGGGGAGTGACTTTGAGGGAGTGGGGTTCCAACACCCCTCAATCTGAAGTGTCCTCTGCGGGCTCATGGGCTGTGCATTCAGTCCCCAGCTTGGTGGTGGTGTCTGGAGGCTGTGGAGCTGCCTGGGCCTTTGACAGCTAGCTGTACCTGATCTTTTCTGCTTCCTACCCAACATGCTACGGGAACCTGCATCTCATTCATTTGACCACAGACAGAGCCCACCACGCCTGGATATGGATTCTCCACAAGCGTGAGCCAAAAGAAAGCTGTGGGCTGTTTTGGTCAGGTAGAGTTTTGTTGTTGCTTTTGTTTTTTTATCACAGCAATCAAAAGCAACTAATGCAACATTCACTTATATCCTGAGCTATCACATGTGCGCGCGCACACATACACACACACACACACACACACACACACACACACACACGTCTGTACATGAACGTACACACGTCTACTCACTATAATTTGTGTGGGACAGTTGTGGTCTGTGTCTGTTGTCCTAACTCAATTATCCTCAATTATCCTTGTGACCATATTCTGTCCATCAAGTCTGAGTTTAGACAATAGATTTTATGGTCCATGTATAATTTCCTAGACTGGAAACATCATCTGAATGATAGTGAGGTCTTTGTTAACTCAGTGTGTTCTAAGCATCTAGAACAGAGGATGACACATGGGAAATAGTCAGAGTGCCCAATCACAATACCGAAGGGAATCATCTACCAGCCTGTAAGTAAGCAAAACTCCAGGGGGTCAAGGATGTCCTGCTCAGGGAACTCTGGGCACATAGACTATCCTCTGTTCCTCCACATGGCTGTGGGCCACTGAAGCCAGTTTACATGTTATGTCTTACTCATGTGGATAAAAACCCATTTCATATCATGCATGACACAGGCTGGGCATCCAAGATGACTGGTAAGCAGGTGTCCTTCCTGGTCCCTCCTGGAGTTTGGATAAAAGTCCTCAAATACTCTATACCTGACTTTTCAGGCATGCAAGGACCTTTAAGGGATGGAGCATAGCCGGAGGCCTATCTGTCTTTGGAGATCTTAGAGAAGATACCACACACAGAGATACACACACACACACACACACAGCCTGCCTCCTCTTCCCTTTCACTTCCTCACCACTGTTCTGACACCTGCCAAACCCCACCCTGCACCACAGGATCATTTCTGCTCTCCTACCCCCTACCTGGATGTGTGGCTTTCCCACAAGCTTGAAAGAAGTGAGGACCAACCATTCCACAGTCTGGAACTAAAACCGTGAGCTTGAATTTACCTTTTGACTTTGTAAGCTGACAGTCCCTGGTATTTTGTGATTATCATGGAAAGCAGGCTAATATTGCCATCCAAAAGATACTGGTATTGGGATAACCCTCCATGCAGAGTCAGAAATAAAATTCATCAAACTGAACCTTAGGTGATTTTGCCCAAGAAAAAGAGGTAGATTATGTGCTCAGCACAGGCCTGATGGGAAGGCAGGCTGATAATCCATCTCTTTTATGCACACAGTATGGTGTGGGCCTTTTCAGCTACAAAACAAAGCCTGACCTTTGCAGAGGACTATAAAAAGGTAGCCCCAATTCACCTCTTCTTCCCCACAGTGTGCCCTCCACAAAGGAGGAAACCTGCAGAGCCTCTGTGTTCAAGTGGAGGGTGCACAAAGACAGCCTAGCATTTTTCAGGCTGTTGGCTGGAGCTGGAAATGACAGGCAAGGTGCTTAGGCTCTGGGCAGCCAAAGTGACCGTGAACACTGCTGGTATTGTGGCTGTCAGCAGTGGGCATCTTATTTTCACTAACCCTACAGCACAGTCAGGCGGTGGGAGGTGACAGAGAAGGGTCAAGCCTTCAGGAGTGATCCTGAGAGAGGCTGGTTCTGGAGGATGACGAAATTGGATAAGCAGTTGCACCAGGGTAAGCATTTGAGAAACAGTAACAGATTCAAACTTTCCAGAGAAAAGAGAGAGCTGTGCACTCAGCCCAGGTTACTCAGGGTGGGGACAGGGCAGAGGAAGGCTCCACACTAGCAAGGTGCCCTTGAAATAGTTCCCTAGTGTTTTAGTTAGGGTTTCTATTAGTCATGAGAGGGTTTGACTTACACTTCCAGATCGTGTTCTCATCACTGAAGGAAACCAAGGCAGGAAGTCAAACAGGACAGGAACCTGGAGGCAGGAGATGATGCAGAAGCCATAGAGGGGTGTTGCTTACACCAACCCAGGGATAGCATCACCTACCATGGGCTGGGCCCTCCCCCATCAATTACTAAGGAAATGCCCTACAGGCTTACCTGCAGACTGATCTTATGGAGGCATTTTCTTAATTGTAATTCCTTCTTCTCAGATGATTTTAGCCTGTATCAAGTTGACATAAAACTATCCAACACCAGGCTGGAGAGATGGCTCAGCAGTTAAGAACACTGACTGCTCTTCCAGAGGTCCTGAGTTCAATTTCCAGCAACCACACAGTGGCTCACAACCATCTGAAATGGGATCGGCTGCCCTCTTCTGTTGTATCTGAAGACAGCAACACTGTACTCATATACATTAAATGAATAAATCTTTAAAAAAACAAAAAACAAAACTATCCAACACACCTAGAATCACAGTTGTGGGACCTCTCAGGAACCTATGAACCTGGCTGACTTGTTTCCAAGGTTGGGACACGTCACCCCATTTCTCTCATAGATCTCAGTGGAAAGTTGTTTCTAGGGACACAGTGAAGGAGACTGGAAATCATTAAGTATTAGTCACATTTCTTTTACTGTAACAAAGACTAGAGACAATCAACTTACAAACCAAAAAATGCTTCTTTTGGCTCACAGTTTTGGATGCTCTGGGCCTGCAGCCACACATCACAGTGGGAGCATGTGGCAGGTCTAAACTTCTTATTTTGTGGCCAGGAAAGAGAAGAGAGGGAAGGACAGAGGGGAAGGAAGGAGGGATGGAAGGGGAGAACTTCAGGCTATCCTATAGCCTTGAGTTGTTCTGCAGAGCCTGTAATAGTTAATATTGATGGTGAACTTGGCTGACCCAGAAGGGGAGCCTGTGAAGGTCTGTCTAGGTTAGGTTGGCCTGTGGGTATGTCTGTGGGGCAGTTTCTAGACTGGATAGGAAGACCCACCTTAACTGTAAGTGAGACCATGCCAAGGATGTCAGTCTCCCATAAGGATGCCATGTGACCAACTGCCTTAGTTCCTGGCTGTCTTGGCTTCCCCCATGAAGGTCTGAACCCCAGAATTGTGAGTCCGAATAAATCCTTCATTAAGTTGCCTTTGTCAGGCAACTTTTTACCCCAGCAACAGGAACAGGAAGTCAAGGCCCCGCCCCTTCCAGTTCTACCACCAGATAACATACAGCTGATGGTAGGTTAGGGAGTCACAAGCTCTGGTTGTCCTCACTGTGAGGCATTCACCACTCAGTGGATTCTCACATAGGCAGGTGTTGTGTGTGTGTGTGTGTGTGTGTGTGTGGTACCCTATGATTCATTCTTTCCCTCTCTCCCTTCCCCCCCCCTCTTTTTTACCATATTCCTCTCTGTTCTCTATGTTTGTGTTTGTGTTTAAGATAAATTACAGGGCCCATTCTAGAGAGGAAGCATAATTCATCCTCAAGATCATAAACCTCCATCACTTCCAGAGCAGCTGTGAATCTCTCACATCCACTTGGTCCCTTGGGACCATCAGATGCTCAAACAGTAAGAGTTTGGTTTTGATACCAGAGAATCTGACAGCCATAGCCAACAAGCGAATGAACGTCAGTGGCTTCTAAAGAGAATCCTAAGTGTATTATTTCCCTCTTGACATTACATTTAAAAGCCTCCCGAACATGCAGAGAAACAGAGGCATGCTGTCGGCTCTGCCCTGTGGATGAGCCACCTGGAACTCAGCGATGCATCTCGTTTAGCTTGTTTTATCTTCCATCTTCTGTCCCTCCCTTTGTGTACCATTCCTTCATCGTAGTCACCGCCAACACGCAGCCTGCCTCTCACTGCACTCTACCACATATTCATGGAATTTAGAAGTGAAATTGATATGTAATGGAACACATGACACAAGCAGCTGGGCAGTGGTTCTGATGACCGTGTCATGCAGACTTCTCTGCCCACAGAGTGAAGACAATTTGAACTTAATGCAATTTACTTTTGCTGAGTGCTGGATTTGAAATGTCTCTGTCCTGTGAGGTAAGACTCCACTGTGAATGGAACTGACTTAGAGTTTTACAGATGTGAAGAAACACCATGACCATGGCAACATTTAATTGGGGCTGGCTTACAGGTTCAGAGGTTCAGTCGATTATCATCAAGGTGGAAGCATCGCAGCATCCAGGCAGACATGGTGCAGGAGGAGCTGAGAGTTCTACATCTTCTTCTGAAGACAGCTAGGAGAAGACTGGCTTCCAGGCAACTAGGATGAAGGTCTTAAAGCCCACACCCACAGTGACACACCTACTTCAACAAGGCCATACCTCCTAATAGTGCCACTCCCTGGGCCAAGCATAGTCAAACACTCACAGGAACCTTATGAAATTTCTCTTTATATGTTTTATTTTGCACCAGACCATGAAAAAAAAAGGAAAAAAAAACCACAAAGCTGGTAATCTGGGAAACAACAAACTTGAAGCAATGTGCAGAGTAATGAGGGAGGCATGGGTTCAAATCCCAGCTCTACCACTGCAGGCTATAGGATCCCAAGCAGTTAGCCTACCTGTGCCTCAGTTTCCCATCTGCAAAGTAGAGATGAGGACAGAAGCTGTTTTGTAAGATTGTTCTGCATGGGAGGACTGAACAAGTCCCACATCAGGTGGGACTACTTACTAGAACTTTGCCTGCCACTGAGGAAATGCTCCAGCTGGCTTCCATCTCTCTCCACAATGCTGCCAACAGACATAGAAGAGGGGGTCTTATATCTGACATGCTCGCTTTGCAAACTTTATGCACAATGGCTTTGAGGTTCTCTGTCCCACTCTCTTCCAAGTTTCTTTGGCCCTGTTTCTTTGGACTTCTGGCCAGAAATTTAATGGCTGTCAGGATTCTCACCATGACATCACCAGACAATGTTAGTGGGAACTTGGTGTCTATAACATGATTCAAAGTCAATGAGATGGAGCAGATGAGTTTGTCTCTAATTGTGTGGTATTTGCACTGCAGTTCTCATGGTCTTGACTCACGTAGTGACAATTTATTGGTACCCAATTACATCAGAGACTCATTAGTTCTCTCTTGGCTCTTCATCTTACCCAGACCAAAGCTTTCCTTTAACTGATGTTGGTTGCATAACTCACAGCAGAGGCCTCTAAAATGCAGGTCAGGGAATGCAGTCTCTAGGGAAAGACTCCTTATTGATCGGGGGTACTCTTCTAGACTTCTGATATAAGATTTACCCATTCTTTCAGTCTTCTCTTTCATTGGCACTTACTGATCAGCAAACAGGAGAGCTGTGTGAGGGAGCTCACATCTGGAATCACAGCACTTGGAAGACTAAGCAGAAGGTCTGCAAAGTCCTAGGCTATCTTGGGCTACAGAATGAGGAGTTGGATGGATAGATGGATGGATGGATGGATGGATAGATGGATGGATAGATGGATGGATGGATAGATGGATGCATGGATGGACAGAAAGACAGACAGGTAGGCAGACAGACAGACAGGTATATATACTACAAGAGGAAGGAAGAGAGGGAGGGGATAGAAAGTGATGGATATGGTGGTGTGAAGTGGAAATTTCTGGTGTCTTTGGAAACTCAGTCATGTCATATGATAGTTTGCTGGGGCAGACAAATGAAAAAATGTTTTGCTGAAGCAGACACAGGTGAGAGGATGTTTTGCTGAAGCAGACACGTGAAAGGATGGGTGATGTTTAGAAAGAATATAGGGCTGGAGAGATGGCTCAGCCATTAAAGGCTAGGCTCACAACCAAAAATATAAGAATATAAATGTGACCCCATAGTTAGTGGGAGGAGGCTGTGGCATTGGTCCACCTTGCTCCACCTCCCTAGTCTTCACTGATTACACTCTTCTGTTGGTTCCCCTTGTGTCACGTTGCTGATCTTGCCTTGTTGTGACTGCATAGAGAGTAACTTGTGAAAGAACTTCTCCTGATATTCCAGTGGTTTCTTGCTGCTTCCATGGACTCTGGCCAGTTACTGATTCCTGTTAGTGTTTTGCTAGAGGACTATAGTGCTGACAATGAAGATTGGAATAGCCCCAAAGAACTGTTTCTAACAAGCTCCACAAGCCCCATTTTCTATTAACCTTTCTTTTCCACCTCCTTGGGTGGGTGGTGGGCTAGAAGGGAGGTTGAAGGGTTTAAGAACCCTTATTAAAGTAGGTTTTGAAAAAATCTAAGCAAAAAAAAAAGAAAGAAAGAAAAATCTAAGCCTACAGTGGTGTGTATCAATAATCCTAGCACATAGCAGGTAGAATCAGAAGGACCAAAGTTTCAAGGCCAGCGTAGGCTACACGAAACCCTATCTTTATCTTTAAGTGAAAAAAACTAAATAAAACAAAACAGAAAGACAGTTCTTACTCTTAAAAATCATGTAATTCCACACTCTAGAGGCTAAGGCAGGAGGATTGAAAGTTCGAAGTTTGACATCAATTAGGCCACATGGCAAGACTGTCTTTAAAAAGAGTATTCTTAATCCCCTCTACTAAACAATTCACAAAAATTTAAGCCAAGAGCTCTTACAATCTATTTGTAAATGCAAGCATTTATCAGTAACTATGTGAGTTACAATTAACAAGGGACTGAGGCGTGAGTGGATTCTGTTGGTGTCCTGCTGTGGCACAGCCTTGCAGTTACCCTTCAATATTTAGACTCATTGTTTCTCATAATGATAAAACTCGTTTTAGCTGGATCCATGACGTCTACAGTGGTTACTACACCCCCTAGCCTCCTTTGCTGTCCCTTGTGACCTTGTGACTAATTCATGAAATGGCTGAAAGAACTTCCTGTTTACAGGCCCCAGGAGGACAGACAGGCCCTTTCCAGTGTGGCTTGGTAGGTATGCTGGGTCTCCTTTTTCTCTTTCTTCTTTTTATGATTCTCCATATGTGTATGGGGAGAGAGTACCCACCCATGCACGTGGAGGCTATGGGAGGACACTGAGTATCTTACTCAGTTACTCTTGTTTTGAATCATCATGTTTCTTTTTTTTTTTTTTTTTTTAATTTTTAAAATCCTGTTATTGTTTCTTCATGAGTTTCGCATCGTGCACCCCAGTCCCACTCATCTCCTTGTCCCCTCACATCTGTACTTCACTCTTGCAACCTCCCTCCTACAAATGAAACACACACACACACACACACACACACACACACACACACACAGCATAGGAAAACTGTACTATGTCACTACATATGTATATAGTATGTAATATGTGCCCCATGATATATCCCTCTGTCTACACATCTTCACCTGCAGATGTAAATTGAAATGAGTCATTGGTGTGGTTCCAGCTCCCTGGTTTCTGTGATACCATCAACATTGGATCCTCACCAGGACTCCTGGTTTTCCTGCTATTGCCCTGTGTCATGGTGACCCTGCAGCTTTAGATCAGCAAGTCTGGCCCTTTCACACACCCCAACCATTTGCAGATGATATAGATTTTGGGGTGGGCCAACTCAGAGCCCTGGATGTGGGCCTGGGTGGTGGCTGAGCTGGTCTCACTCTGGCTTTCCCTTATCTGCAGCACCAGTGCGAGCTCTCCAGTGCAGCTCTGTCTAGACCAGTGGCACCACAGGCAGGATGCAGGGTCAGCTTTCCTGCTCTCCTGCCCTCAGAGCCACTCACCTGCTCCTATGGCTCTGGAGCCAGCTTCACTGCCCTGCTCAGTCAAGGCCTGGGGCTCATTCTCCCAGGTACTGCAGCCCATGAGGGGCTGGGCCAGCTCTCCTGCTCTCACATCCTCAGGGCTGGCTCGCCCGTGCCCCCTCCACTAGGGCCAGCTCTACTGTGCTGCCCAGGTGAGGTGCAGGGTCTGCTCTTCTGATTGCTACATCTGATAACGAGCAGGGCCAGCTCATCAGCTCTCATGACCCAGGGCCAGCTCTCCGGACTGTGTGTGTGTGTGTGTGTGTGTGTGTGTGTGTATACATATACATGTACATATACACAGACACCTAGTAACTGCAGGACATCTTCACTAGCTACCAAGGTTCGACACAACAGCATACCACAAGTCACCTATCCTACCTATGTGTAAAAAAGGCCGGTGGCTCCTCTCCCCATTCCCTCTTTCTCCTCCACCTCCTCCCAAATAAACCTCCCATGTGAGACCTGTCCTATTGTGTGATTTTGTGGCTTCTGTCCTTTAGATGATAACACTCACCATGTCCTTAGTGACACGTACTTTACTCTCTGAGCCATCTGGCCAGCCTCTTGGGTATGTTTTCTGATGGTGCTATATAATATTTGGATATGACTTCCCAGAGCCATGGTGGTCATCTTTGACCAGGAGGAGGGCAACGCTGTACATGGCAGAGCAGAAAGATGAAAGCAACTGTCAGTGAACCACTGAAAGCAAACAAACAAGCTCTTGCACCCCTACTTCCAGTTATGGAGAGAACATGCTTTTATTGTCTCTGTTAGACAGTCCAGTATCTTCTGTCAGCTGCACTAAGGACATCCTAGCCAGGCACAGTAGCACTTGAGGCTTGTGACCTTGCTCACAACTAGCTCTCCAGTCTCATCTTCCCAATGTTCTCCCTACAATGCAGACCTACTAAAAGCTAAACCAGCTTCCTCAGGACTCTACACTGGAGGGTGCCCCTCTCCACTCTGGCTGTTACCCTCCAAGGTCAATTCAGCAGGTGGCTGCACCAAGGAACGTTTGGTACCAGAGCAGCTCAGAGGTCGCTTCGGATACATCTGGCCCCTTGCACCCATTCCTAGCTCCATTTCTTGTTCCTCAGACAGAGAGTCTTTGGCAATCACTCACACTACTCACTAGCACAGTTAACAAGACTCAGTGCCACCTGCTCATGTCCTAAACCAAAACACTTACTTCACGAGGTGCCAACCAATGGTCCTGACTTGCTGGGACTGTAGCTCCACCAAGCACTCTATGGGTACAGTCTATCCTGTGGTTGGCAGGAGGTGGGAGGAGCTCTAAGCCTCTTTGGACAGCAGGGAACTGGCTCAGTTTGCTGCAAAGCTTTCCTGGGCTCACTTTCCAAGGAAACATTAGCAGGTGAATTGAGGTCTGCTTCCTGGGGAACAGGAAAGGTCTTTGCATCCCATGCCACCCCTGCCCCTCCCCCTTCTAAATCTGAGCAGCCCGGAAGAGACTCACACTACGATCTCAGGTTCCTAGGGAATTAGATGAATCCTGGGAACAGAGGCAACAGCTGTTCCTTCAACCAGAAGTTGAGGCCCAGAAGCTGGAGGCCTTACTGCAGCTCTGTGCCCTCCTGTCAGCTGGTTAACTGGGGCCTGCCATTTTCAGCCTCCCCTCACCAGTTCAGCCTCTCACAACTCACACGATTTCTGTGGCTGGAAGGCCTTTGCCTGTTCCAGAGTTTCTGGTGTTTAAAGCTTTTGTTTATTTCTCAATCCTGCTCACCCCAGGGCTCCCCTGTTCCACTCAGGTGCATTAAGAGAGAAGACTGAGTTGAGCCAGGTGGTGGTTTGGATGAAAGTGGCCCCCATAGTCTCATAGGGAGTGGTACTATTAGGAAGTGCACTTTGTTGGAAGGAGTGTGTCACTGGGCTCTGTGGACTTTGAAGTTTCAAATGCTCAAGTCAGGCCTAGTGTTTCTCTCTTCATGCTGCCTGCCGATTCAGATGTAGAACTCTCAGCTACCTCTCCAGTACCATGTCTGCCTGCACGCCAGCATGCTTCCTGCCAGTAATAATGGACTAAATCTCTGAACCAATTAAATGCTTTCCTTTATAAGCGTTGCCCTAGCCATGACATCTCTTCACAGCAATAAAACCCTAAGACAAGCTACTTGGCCACCCAATCATTTATAGATCATTGTTGGTAGTGTTATGTGTCGGGTCCTGTTTTCACCGGCTTCTCTGGAGTAGGCCTGTGAGTCTTCAAACACCTGCATTAATTCATCATCGTTGGGAGAGCCATGCAGATGTCTGCAATCGGCTCTTCTCTCTGTGGGGACAGCAGGGTATGTTTGATGATTTGGGTGTAATATGGGTGGTAGACCTACACATTTGTTTTTGAATCAGGGTCTTGTGTATTTCAGGCTAGCCTTGAACTATGTAACCAAGGGTGACCTTGAACTTCCAACCCTCCTGTCTCTACTTCTTGAGTGATGGGATTACAGATGAGCAGCCCTATGCCAGGTCTGTGTGGTGCTAGGTATCCAACCCAGTGTCTCAGGTAAGCTAGTCAAGCATTCTAATGGAGCCACATCCCCAGCCCTAGAGATAACGTAAAGTCATAAAACAAAAACAAAAAGCCAGCAGTGTATTACTTGTCACATATAGTTTGAGAATCAGGTAAGTGTACAGAAGATGCTAAGTGAAACTTTCAGAAGACTCCAAAGCCACACAGCAGAGCTGGGTACCAAGGAACTGTGGCTCAGGTCCCACCAGGGAAGGGCTTTCAGAGTCAAGATTGCTTGAATGTCACATGCTCACTGACCACAACATTCCCATATTTGTTTCGATCACCTGGGCTGGCGTTTCTGGCTCTCTGCTGTTCACACGCCTGCTTATTCACACATTCATTCGATAAACCGCTCAAGTACCAAGTGTGGCAAAAGCTGCAGAAGTACTGAGGTGAACGTGAAAAAATTCTGCCTTCGAGGGCCTCTTCCCATAGTGAGGCAGATGGACCAATCTGTGCCTTCCCATGATGCTCCACTGCTGTCTTCTCAAACTGTGTACCAGGGAGTAGAGCCCAGAGGGTTCCATAATCAGGCATGACTGATGTGTGGCCTGGGACAAGTCTGCTACCCTTTCTCTCTCAGCCTCACTTTATCTAGACAGGGAAATGGTGCCAGCCTCACTGTACTGCCTCTAAGCATTTGGGAGCATGTGGGCTCAGTACAGGCCAGCCCACAGAGGCACCTGGCACAGATCTGCCAGACTGCCCATCATGCTGACTTCTGGTCTCATCCCCTGGCCCTCCTATATGAAAGCAGCCACTTCTTTCTCTTCCCCCTTTCTGCTGTCAGGACATATCTCTACACCAAAGAGATATGTGCATAGTATTGGTGGACCATCAAGGTCCAGGTGTGCCTGACATCCCATATTAAACATCAGTGGTTGTTTTTTTTTTTTTTAATGAAAAGATTATCTGAAGACATGGTTCTTTTCTGAAGTCACCTCCTCTCTGTGGAGTTGTCATCCTGTAACCTCAGAATGTCTCATTTTCCTTCAAGCTCCCTTCTGCTGCCTGACACACTGAAGAGCCCACAGACATGGGTGGTGAAGAAAGCAATGGATGAACTTGTATTTGGTCCAACACCAACAGCAGATGCTCCCAGCTTCCAGCACTGAGCCCTTTGGAGAAAATGCTCTGAGGAAACAGGTGCTGAGAACAGAACAGCAGCAGGACCTGTCATCACTCAGCCCAGCTGGGCAAGTATAAGTGCCCCTGTATGTGTCACTTGTCTCATTGTGACCAAATACGGCCCCAAAAGCAACTTAAAGGAGGGAGGGTTTGCTTGGGCTCCCTGTTGTTGGAGAGGTCAGCCAATCACGACAGGAAGGTGTGTGATGGGAGGCTGCTTGTTCACATGGGCATGGATTCTTTTGCAGACAGAGGTGGTTTGGCTTTCTTCCCCATGGTGTGTTTGTTTTTCAGTCTAGGAAGCCAACCCACAGGGTCGTGCTGCTTCATTCAGGGTGGGTCTTCTCTCTTCAGCTGAACCTCTCTGGAGGTTCACAGACAGGCCCAGACTTAAGCTTCCTTGGGGATTATAAATCCAGAGAAGTTGACAGTGAAGACTGACCATCACACCTCCTAAAAAGATGTGCCCACTCTGAGTATTACCTTATGTGGAAAAAGGATCTTTGCAGATATAATTAAAGATCTTGGAGTTAAGACTCATAAATTAAGCATCTCTTGATGAAGTTCAGGACCCCGGTGGGAAAAAAAGCCAAAAAAGCAAAAACAAAAACAAAAAAACCCAACCAACCAACAAACAAACCCAGGAGTTCTTATAAGAAGCAGAAAAGGAGACCGAATCCCGAGAAGTTCATGTGTGGACATAGGCAAGGATTGGAGTTTTGTGTCTACAACCCTGGAGTGCTAGAACATCAAGACATGAAAGAGTCAGGAAGGACCCTCTCCTTGGAAGGGGACCCAGCCCTCTGACACCTTCAATTTTGTTCCTTGGAACTGGAAGCACAGCCATTGCTTTCTTGTTACTCAACTTAAGGGACTGTGGTGAGTGTGGTGGTCTGAGTGGGATGTCCTCCATGTTCTCAGGCAGCTGAATACTTGGTCCCCAGTTGGTGCTGCTTTTATATAGGTTTGGGAAGTGTGGCCTTGCTGGAAGAATTATGTCACTGGGTGCAGGCTTTGGGGTATCAAACGCCCTGTGCCATTCCCAGTGTGATCTCTCTGCCTCTTGCTTGTGGCTGTTGATGTGAGTTTTCAGCTGTTCCTGCTGCCATGCCTGCCTGTGGGGATTCCTGGAAGCATTACAGCCAGCAGGGATGGTCTAAATGAGGTAAGAAGGAAACCGGTTCAGTGTGTCTTAGTCCGGTGCTGGTTCAAACTTCTGAAATCAGACACCAGTTTATTTTAGACATCTTTAAGCCCAGTACAATTTTGGAAAAAAGTTTTCTGTAACAATTATCACAATCCTATGTGTACAATAAAGCTTCAGGTATGACTGCATCAAAACTCTTTGCCAAGTACAAGTGTCATCTACCATAAAGATGGGCTTTATAGCTTAAGGGCACAGGATCTGGAGATAGTGTAGAGCTCATCAGACTATAAAGTACACGTGACATCTCCCCTAAGTATGCCTTCTATTGGCTGAGAATCAAAGCTAAAGATAAAAGTCCATGGAGGGAGAGTCTGGGATAAACATTCTGGGGATTGGGGTGAAGTCTGGCTCTACAGATAGAAAAGGTCACCAGGTTATTAACATCTGCTCCCACCCTTCTGGGTGGAAATGGGGTATACATTCCTCCACTGAGGAGACAGCCCTGTGTGATTAACATTCCTTGTTTCTCCTTATCTGTGAGTACTCTACACCTGCCTGTTTCCACGCCTCTCTGCTGTGATGGTGACAGACTCTTTATCACTCTGGGGCCATAGTTCCTAATAAACCCTTCCCTCTACAAGTTGCCTTTGTCATAGTGTTTTGTCATAGCAACAGAAAAGTAACCCATATAGGAAGGACGGACTTATTTTGGTTTGTGGCTTAGAGGGCACAGTCTATCATGATAAAGAAGATATGGGGGATGGGGCTAAACTTGTTCACATCCAAGTGGATCAGGAAGTAGAGAGCTCTGGTGGGGTGGGGACAGGGCATAACTCTCAAAGGTGCAACTTCCCGCCAACCCCCCCAACCTGTGACTCACCTCTAGCAGCCATGCCTCCCATATCAAGGTTCCACAGCCTCCCCAGACAGCACTACCAGCTGGAGACCAAGTGAGCCAATCTCAGCCTGTGTGGCTGTTCCTATCCAGACCACAGTACTGAGCAGACACACCTGGGTGGTTTTAAGCCATCCGGTATGTGGTGCAGTCACAGCAAACTGAAACACTCAGCAAACCCAGCCAAGAGCGGTGTGCTTTGTTCCAGAATGGACCCTGGTGGTCCCATAGATGATGACACCCTTAGTTCGTGCAAGTATAGTCTGTGATGTTCTCCAAATGAGATTGCAAAGCAAAGCTCCCTGTAGAATATAACCTGCCATTAAGCAAATGCCCAATCATAGTTATGAGGGATTACCATGTCTTGGACACTGTTCTGGGAGCCGGGAGTACAGTAGTGAACAAGAAAACAGACACCGGTCTGCTTCTGTAGTACCCTTCACAAGGACAAAAGAGTAAATCACAAAATAGCCAATACATACTCCACATCCCGGAGTACCCAGGGGGTGGCACATACTCCCCATCCCCCAGTATTGGGGGTAGTGATTTGTTTTAGGACCCCTTTGGATACTAAAACCCAAAAGGCAGAGGATATACATGGAACCCCTGACTTGAAATAATTTCTAGATGACTTGTGATAGATGCCTCATACAAATGTCAAGGCTGTGTAGATTCTTATTCCACAGTCCTCTGTAGGGAGCAATCTGCAATGTAGAAGCATGCACATGTTCAGGACCTCTCTCTCTCTCTCTCTCTCTCTCTCTCTCTCTCTCTCTCTCTCTGTGTGTGTGTTCGCAAACGCACACATTCTTGCATGCATGTATGTCCTGCCAGAGAATGTGTGTAGAGGTCAGAGGACAGCATCAGGCATCAGTACTCTCTCATTCCCCTGTAGGAGCCCTGAATTGAGATGGATGCTGCCAATCCTGGCTTTTAAGGCTTCATGGAGATTTGAACTCCATTTTTCATGATTTTGAAGCAAATGCTTCACCCATCTCCCTGGTCCCAGAGGAAATTTATTTTTAAACAATGTTTTCAACACACAACTGCTTGAATCCAAGGATATAGAGAGCCAACTGTATCATGTCGCAGGAGGTGGATAATGTTTAGAAGAAAAATAAAGTGGGGTGTGAGCACAGAGTGGTAGGGACTGAGCACAGAGTGGTAGGGACTGCTGCCATAGGCTCATTGAGCAGAGTTAAGGAAGGGGTCTCTGACAAGAGTGCGGGAAAAGGGAGTGAGTGAGCTATAAGTCAGGGACAAGACCTTGGTCAAAGGAAATAGGTATAGGGTGTAGGCACGGGTATAAAAAGGAACAGTCTAGAGAAGAAACAAGGATGGTATGCTGGTTGCTGCTTGTCAACTTGACAGGAGCTAGAGTTATCTTGGATGAGGAAACCTTAACTTAGGAATTGCCTCTGTGGTGGTTTGAATAGCAATGGTCCCCACTGGCACATATATCTGAATTCTTAGTTTTCAGGGAGTGGGACTCTTTGAAAGGATTAGAAGGATTAGGAGGTATGGCCTTGTTGAAGGAAGTGTATCCCTGGGGATGGACTGCGAGGTTTCAGAAGCCCACGCCAGGCTTAGTGAGTCTCTCTCTCCTTATGCTGCCCTGGATCAGAATGTAGTTCTCAATTACTTCACCAGCACCAACCATGTCTGCCTGCATGCCACCATGCTCCCCACCATGATGATAATAACTAACTTCTGGAACTGTAGCAACTAAATGCTTTCTTTTATAAGAGTTGCCTTGGTCATGGTGTCTCTTCACAGCAATAAAACAGTGACTCAGAGAGCCTCCATCAGATTGACCTGTGGGTATTTTGTTGATTAATGATTGATATGGGAGGTCCAAGTCTCCTGTGGATGGTGTCACTCCTGGACAAGTGATCCTGGGGTGTAGAAGAAAACAGGCAAAACAAGCCAGGAAGAGCAAGCCAGGAAGCAGCACTCCCCTATGGTCACTTTTTCAGTTCCTGCTTCCAGGTTCCTGCCTTTAGTTCCTGCTCTGATTTCCCTCAGGAATGACACATGACTTGGAACTTTGATCTTGGTCATTGTTTTATCACAGCAACAAAAAAAACCAAACTAAGACAGATGGGGAACCTAAAGGCAGGTATGTGACTAAAGTACTGCAGGACAGGGAGCTTCAGGGAGGAGAGAAGAGAAGAGCACAGGAGAAGAATAAGAGTGTATGGCACTTTCTGCAGGGTCTTAGAGATGTCAGAGACTGGGTCAATGGATTTTATTCTGAATAAAAAGGAAGTGTGTTGAGTTTCAGAAGAGAGCCCATGTGGTTTGATCAGGTTGTAGAAAAGCCACTCTGGGGGCTGTGTCAGGGATATAGGGATTATGAATGGAGGACCCTATAGGGGGCTGCTGGAGCAAAGCAAGGAGGAAGACCTATGGCTTTGACTACATTGGTGGGAGAGGGCTCTACTTGAGGCTGTAGCAAACAAGTCTTAGAGATGATGGGTTTTGATCCCAGCACCCAGCACAGTGCAGTGACTGAGCACTGACTACCCAGTGCTCTGGTTTTTCTTATTGCCCTTGTCATTTTGCCTTGAGCCAAATAGAAGTTCATTCTTAGACCTAAATTTGGACATGTTCTCCACTCAGGCCTTCCAGCTCAATAGACCAGAGAGAATCTACATGCCTTTGCAGTTTGAACATGGAATGTCCTCCACTGGTTCATATGTCATGGTCCCAAGTTGGTCTCACTGTTCTAGGAGGTTCTAGAAACTTTAGGAAGTGGACCTAGCTCGAAGAATATAGGTCACTGGGGTGTGATTTTAAAGGGATACCTGGTCTCTGCTTCATATCCTGCCCACCATGAGATGAAGCACACACCCCCACCTCCCACTCTTGCCCATCCTTGTGTTATTCTTTAACTCCTCCCACTTTTCTATGGCCAATGAACGGAGCCCAGTGACTACTGAACCCTTGAGGCTGTGATCAGAGAAAAGGAAACCCAAATAGTCTCGATGGTGCATAACTTTAGTCTCAGCACTTGGAAGGCAGGTCTCTGAGTCTAAGGCCAGCTGTTTTACATAGCCAAGAATACATAAAGAGACTTCCCCTCCCCCCCCCCAAAAAAAGGAAGAGGAAGAGTAAAAGGAGGAAGAGGAGATCTTTCTTTAAGTTATTCTGTCCAGATAGCGCTGAGTACAAATAGTTAACACTTTGCTTCCATGATCAAGGTCAAGGGCAGCAAATCTACATGAGACCCCTCAAGCTGAGATTTTTTTTTTTTTTAAAGCACCAAGTAACTAATTGGTTTTCTTGGAACAAGGTCTTGCTCCATAGTCTAGGCTGAACTTGAACTCATGATACCCCTGTATCAGCCTCCTGAGTGCTAGGATTACAGGTGCATACTACCATACCTGGTTTATGATCTTAACTACTTGGGAGAAAAAATCAAATGGTGTCTATTTCAATGTTTAGACATTCAGGCTTCAGCATCTATAAATAAGTAGTACAGTTGATTCCATCCACACTGTGACGTGGTTTCTGAAGCTGCTACAGGTCAGGTGTCCCCCAAACACAGAAACATTCTGGCTCTGCTATCTATGAATCAGACTTCATTCAAAAGTGTCTTTGCCGAGGTAAAAGATGTGAGATGACATCACACTGGACTAAGGTAGGCTTTAAAACCAATAACTGATGTCTTCTCCCCACATTCTTGGTCCTGGGTATTGGACCTAGGCCCTCACATGGGCTAGGTGAATGCTCTTTCCCTGAGCTACACCCCAAGCCCTCTCTGTAGTTTTCAAATTTATGATACAAGTTCTCCCCAAATTGTCTGTGCTGGCCTTGAATTCTCTGTAGTCCAGGCAGGCCTTGAACTTGAGCTTCTTTTGATTCTGTCACCCAAGTAGCTGGGATCACAAGTCTGTGCTACTGAGACAAACAAGAGATCTCACTCTTCAGCCAGGCTGGTCTAGTATCTACTGTGTAGACCAGTCTGGCTTCAAACTCATAGGATCCTTTTGCCTTAGCTTCCCATGTGTTGAAGTTATAGATGTGAGCCACTGTGCCCAGCTTACAACTGACATATTTTAAAAAAAACAAAGGAGAGAGATATTTGGAGACAGAGATGCCAACAAACTCAGAGGAAAGAGATGGCTGAGGCTGCAGTGTTATATAGCTCTGGGGCTTTAGGGGGAAGAAGAGCCTGGACCTATGGCTTTGCTATGGAAGCCTCTAGAACTGTAAAGAAATCAATTTGGTTTTTCTGTATTTTGAGACAGGATTTCACTATGTAGCCCAGGCTGGCCCTAAGCTTATGATCCTCCTGCCTGAACTTCCCGAGTACCAGGATTACAGACAGGTGTCACCATGCCCGGTAGCTTCGCTTTCAAGGCACTCCATTTGTACTACTTTATTCTAGTGGCCCAGGAAATGAACAGAGCTACAGTGCGGCTACTGAGCAGACCTGAGCAGTTGTGGGAGTCTGGCTCACAATCTGAAACTATTCACAGGGTGGGTCCCCACAAAAAGTGTTTGCTAAGCTCTGATCTATGGCGTTGCCATTGTTTGGTAGTAGGAGATTGTGTGCCACCATATCTAATGGGGGAAAATTAATCACCTAGTTAGTGTCATGACCCTCCTGAGACAAGAGGACCTGAGCAGAAAATAAGACCAAACATAAATGGGGCAGCCTCTGTTCTTCCTACCCCTCTCCTGTCAGCACTGGGACTTGCTGTAGGGGAACACCCTTACTACAGTGACCCTATGTGCTGTTCCCAGGCTGGGTACCCAGAGTATTAGTCATTGTGGACTGACTGCAAATACCACAGGTTGAGCAGCTTAAACAATGGGACTTGTCTACACCTGGGGCTGGGGACTGGGAAGTGAAGGATGGAGCTCTGCTGGGGTTAGGTTTCTGAGGAGGACTGCTTTCCCATCTCGGAGATGGGCACCTTTCCCTGTGTCCTTATGGTCAGTCTTCCCTTAGTGAGTTGTGTGCAGCCAGGCATCTGTGTCTCATCACAGATTCTATCAGATTAGGGGCCCATCACTACAACCCCATTTAAATGTAGTGAACTCCCCAAAGCCCTATCTCCATGTGGTCATCTTGGGGGCTGGGCTTGAGTTTGGAGGTGGGAGCACAACCCTGGGGAGGAAAGTCAGTGCATTTTCTTACTTGGTCACTTTTCACACATGACCTGGCAGTATCCCAAGGCACAGCACTGGTTACAGTTTTTGGGAAAGCAGGACTCTGTTCCTCTGAACCCAGAAAAATGTGTGGCTAGGCTAGCCCTTGGCATATAGAGGTGACCTGTCAGAGCCCCATCCATTAGGAGAAAATAGGACTAAGAAGCAGAAGGAAAACAGTAGGATCACCTTTGACTCCTCCATCACCTTGATGTGACACATTTTCCCTTAAAACCATGTCTGTCCCCTTTAACTTTTTATCTAGTCTGTAATTTCTTATCTAATATACATTCTGGGATAGTCAGCCTCTTCGAATCCCTGTCACTGCCCAGTAGACCCATGAACAAAGTGGCCATAGTGGTAGAGATGCAGGTTATAGATGGGCTTAGCAAAACAGACTTGCTCTCACAAAGCCTGACCTGGCTACAGTTGCTGCTGTGTGCTAGATCTACCAAGAACAGAGACCAACAGATGTGACAGCATTCCCCAGCAATGAAGGGATGCTCACTCCTCCAGGAAAAGAGCCAAGACCTGCTGAAGTACTTACTGGAGGACATACAGAATGTCATGTTGAGGAAGGTAGTTATAAATACCAGCTAAGGCCATGTGACCAGCTGCAAACACGATTATAATGAACACAAGCGTTACTGTCATATTTTGTTAAGAATGTGTGCATATGAACACATACACTAAGCAGATATGTGTGCTTTCTTCCATTTATCTAATGTAATATAACATCGGTTGAGATATTATCGGTGATTATTATCATATTTAAGTCATGAGACACTAAAAGACTAAGCATTCCTCAAGGGACACTGCCATCTATTCTAAAATATATAATGCATTAGCAATTGTATGTGGCTAGTTACATCATGTGGGGCAGAATTATGAGCTAGTTATTGTTTTTATTTGGAAATTAAGCATGATATAATATGATGTGACTATGTGTCAGGTTGTCAAGGGGTAAGTATGTGGTAGCAAATCTTGGTTGTCAACTTGGCTGCATCTGGTATCAACTGAAACACAAAGGGACACCCTTGTGAGTGATTTTCTTGATTGGATCATTTGAAGTGGAACTAGTCACCCTAAATCTGGGCCTCAGGTTTTGGTGGCATCCCAAATAAAAGGACATGGAAGAGGCAAGCTTTTGCTTTTTGCCCACTGGTCCTCACTCTTGCTGGCAAGTTCATCTATTCTGCAGCTGAGCATTCCTTCACTGATGTTAGAATCTACTTCTTCAGGATTCCAGCATGGACTGAAGACCAATAGATCCCTAGGAATCCTCTGGGACTCTGGTAACAGCATACAAGGGATCTAAAGATAAATCCGGAGGCTGGAGAGGTGGCTCAATCAGAATAACACTTGCCTGGAAAGCATGAAGACCCTAGTTCCATCCACAGAACCACTGTGAGGAGAGGTAGCACATCATGGCACTCATGTGAAATCCCAGCACTAGGGAGGTGGAAGCAAGCAGATCCCTGGAGTTACTGCCCACCAAACCAGCAACCTTGGCTCCAGTAAGAGACCCTGTCTCAAAAACCAAGTTGGACCTGAGGAATAACATCCAAGGTTGACTTAGGGCTTCCAAATATAGATGTGAGTGTGTGTGTGCGGCGCGCGTGCACACACACTCACACACACACACACACACACACACACACACACACACACACACTTCTGCTTAGCCTGACTGGTTCAGTCAGGATCTCCTGGACTAATGCTGGGAGGACCCTCTGTCCTGGTTCCATGGTTGGGCTCTAACTCACTTACCCTTGTTCTCCTTTACAGCAGCAAGGTGTAATGAATGTGACCAAATACAGATGGCTATTCAAATACATTCAGATTGCTTCTGGGACTATCATGTTATGAAAAAGGCTTTCCAGGTTCCAGCAGAGTCCCCACAAAGGTCTCAGAAAGAAATGCCCGGAGGATGAGAAGAGACCTGTGGACCTCTTCCCTAGGCACCCTGCCCTCTGACTCCTCCAGATGGAAACACAGCTCTGCAATGGCTGTGCGACCTTGGGTGATATTTGGAACCTGGCTGGGCTCCAGTATCAGTAAAACAGAGAAGATACTACTTATTAACCATAGATATTAGCACTAATGTCTTATCAGTATGTATTAGCATTAAAGTGCAGAGTGAATATGTATCATGCCACTAATGGAGGCATAAGTCCTTTGCAACACAAAAACAAAATAGAGTTCTTTCTTTTTTAAAAAAAGTGTGTGTGTGTGTGTGTGTGTGTGTGTGTGTTTGCATGCACGAGGAGGTCAGAGGGTAACTTGTGGAACACTTCTCTCCCTCCACTCTGTAGGTTCCAGAATCAAACTCAGGTGGTGAGGCTGGGCATCAAGCCTGTCTCCTGTCCTGTATCCATCATTATCACTATCATTATTGCCTTGCACCAGCTCTCCCCAGTCTCAGATCCAAAACTACCCCCTCAGACACCCTATAGTTTGGGCAGGACTCTGGGGGATCATCCTTTGGAGGATCAACCTGTACTCCTTCATTCAGCTTCCTTTCAGAACATCTGCCGGTGGGATTTTTTTTTCTTTTTCTTTTTCTTAAAGACAGTCTATGTAGCCCAGACCGGCCTTGAACTCCTGACTTCAGCCTCTGGAGTACAGGGATCAGAGACAGTCACCACCACCCTTCTCTGTTCGTAGTCTCATTTTACAAGGCTGTGAGCTTAAAAGGCAGACAGGAGGATCTCCATGCTGTCAACTGCATTCTCAACCCTTAGGCTCCTGCCTAGTGCTTAGTAGGTACTCTACGTAGGTTTACAAGACAGCACAGCCGCAGACAGCTAGGGGCCACTTCCGCCCGAGCCTGCCACGCCGCCAGCGGGACTCGTTGGGGGTGGGGCCGGGCGAAGGGAGGGCCGGGCGGTGGGGCCGCAAGCCTTCCTCCGGCAACTTCCCAGTAAGTGCGAGATCAGATGCAGCCACCGCCCCGGAACCAGGCCTTCCCTGTTCTGCCTTCCAGGAGGGGGTCCAGGAGTAGCCCTCGGGAGTGCAGGCTCCCGCAAGTCCCGAAGTCCCTCTGGCCACCCGGCGTCGAACCAGGCGGAGGCTAGGAGTGGGCGCCCTCCCCGCGAGGCTCCAGACTCCGGCATTTCCTCCCGGCTGCCCGGAGCGGCCTTCCCTTTCGAAAGAAGAAAATCCCGGGGCCCGAGTAACCCGGTCGATCGCCTCCGTGCGCAGCTGCGGCGGAAGCAAGGAGGGCCGCCCAGGGTAGGGTAGGAGTCCGGGGCAGAAGCCAGGTGAGGGCAGCGCGGCTGGGACTGAGCGGGACAGGGACAGGGCGCGGTCAGGGGCCGGAGCAAGCTGCGCGGGCGGCGCCTGGAAGGGGAACTTGAGCTGGGAGTGGAGGCAGAGCGGCGGGGCTGCTGGCCCCGGCGCTGCGAGCCGGGAGCCTCCTCCAAGGCCAAGGACACGGGGGCCTCGGGGCCGCCGGGACGCTGCGCGCATGCTGGGCAGGGGACACCACCCGGGCTCGCGCCCTGGGCCTCCCGGGCTCCCAGCATGTCCGTGCGGTACACGCTCAACCTGCGGGTCTTCTGGCCCTTGGTGACCGGGCTGTGCACGGCGCTGGTGTGCCTCTACCATGCCCTACGCAGCCGCGAGGGCGCCCGGGCCGAGCCCCCCGACGGCACAGACAGCGGCTTCCCGCTACTCAAGGTGGCTATCCTTCTTCTCCTCGGCTACATCCTCCTAAGATGTCGCCACGCCATCCGCCAGCGCCTCTTGCCAGGTTCTTCCCGCCCGTATGGCCATGCCAACTCCTCAGCCAGATCCTTGCAAGAGCCAGGCCTGAGCATCTTGCTAGAAAGTTACTATGAGCACGAGGTGCGCCTATCGCCACATGTGCTAGGTCACAGCAAGGCGCATGTGAGCCGGATCGTGGGGGAACTGGTGCAAGCTGGCCGGGCCCGAGGCTCTCCGGGCCCCATCACCGTGGGAGCGCTGGCTTTGGCCTTCCGGGGAGACTTCATCCAGGTGGGCAGCGCCTACGAACAGCATAAAATCCGCCGACCCGACAGCTTCGACGTGTTGGTTCCACTGCGACTCCCGCCGCAGGTGGCGCTGGAGCCGCGGAGCCTGGGGACCGAACCCGCGCTGACCCCGGCCTTCCGCAGCTGCTTCGTGTGCGCCCTCAAGGCACTGCCCTCGCCATCGGGGACCTCGACGGGCCAGTGGCATCGCGACTGCAAACCCTTCGCTGAAGGTTTCTGTGTGGATGTGCAGGGCCGTCGCCACCTCTCAGCTGCCCTGGTGCTGCGCTGGTTCCAGGGGCACCTACAGCGCTCCTTGGCCACCGTGCGCTACAGCTTGGAAGGTCGCTGTCGAGTCAGCCTGACCCCAGGTGGTCTGGAGCAGCCCCCCACCCTCCACATCCTTCCTTGCCGCACGGACTACGGCTGCTGCCGCCTTTCCATGGCTGTGCGACTCATCCCCGCTGTCCACCTGGGTGACAGCGTCTTCCTTGTGGCACCACCACCACCACCCTCGCCTAGCGGGACCCTGTCAGAGCTCCCGGGTGGCCTGCGCGCCGAGGCACTGTGGGGTGTGAACACAGCACGCCAGGAGCAGAAACTGCTCGGCTGGCTTCAGGAACGGGCGCCACCAGGTGCCTGTTACCTCAAGTGCCTACAGCTGCTTAAGGCTCTTCGAGACTTGGGTGCCCGCGGGCTGGACCCGATGGCTGCTACACACTGGGGACGCATCCTCTCCTCCTACGTGCTCAAAACGGCGGTGCTGGAGGTGCTTCTGAACGAGGGCGGCCCAACGCCTAGCTGGGACGAGGCACACCTGAGTGAGTGTTTGGAAAAGTTGGTAAAGTTCCTTAGGGACTGCCTGCTGAGACGCCGAGACCTCTTCCATTGTGTCCTAGGCCCGGCTGGGGCAGCTGCTGAGGTTGGCCCCCTACCCAAGGTGCTGCGTGAGTCCGCTCCAGTTGACCTCCTGGCACCTTTCGACCCGCACGCCCGGGAGCTTGCAGCAGCGCGGTTGCTGTCCACCTGGCGAAGGTTGCCCCAGCTTCTTCAGGTCTACGGTGGTCCCCGCTACCTTGCCAGGTGCCCCGCACCCCGGAGTCCACGCATCCAGGGCTTCCCTGAAGATGAACCATGAACCCTGATTACATTCCACCTGACCAAATTGCCCCTTTCCCTCGGAATGATAGCACGGACAGCAGCTAAGTTCAGGACAGGCCTTTCCAGGTGTTGGAAAATTTGAAGGGTGTCACAGGATTTGGTGGCATAAATGTTCTGTACAAGGCTCCATGGCCTAAGATAGCAGTGGTATCTTCTGCAGACCTATTAGAGTATCCTGGGTGGTCTTATATACAGATCTCTTTGCCCCCCAAATTATTAGAAGCAATCATTTTTCTATACTTGTTTGGTAGAGACTAGGTTCTCAATTGGCCCATATTTTTGGAGGGATGTCGTATGTGTGTTTCAATGCTGGGGCTAGAATCCTGGACCCCTATGCTAGGTGGGCCCTCTACCCTGAAGCCACATCCTGGGCCTCCTAGTTTTTTGTTTGTTTGTTCTGCTTTAAAGAATTCTTATCCACAACTGGAATTGAAATTCTAGTCCAGCTGTTAGCATTCCAGAGTCCTAATTTAGCTATTTCCATGAGCATGCATGTATATTTCAATGGTGCCATCCCAGGTTTGTTGAGTAAGATTAATGGAGTTGTCATAAATTAAGTGACCCATACTAAGAAGTGGCCAAGAGCTGGTTAGAGACTTTCAGAGTAAGTGGCACTTTCTGTCTAGTCATTTTCTTGTTCTGTGTTTAATGGAAGCAAGGGCTGTTCAAAAGAGCTTCCATGCATATTCGAAAGACCAGGACTCTGAGAAGCAGCCAGCAGCCATTCAGCACTCTTCCAGGTGGGGATTTGCTCTTGACACCCAATACCTGTTCCTTTGAGCCAGACAGAATGCAGAGGGGAAAAGATACTTAATTAAGACAGGTCTGGCAAAAGTGTAGAACACAAGTCCTGAAAAAGATCCTGCCTAGGGCTCACAGTCAGCAGGACACAACCCACTTGCTTATGTTTCAAAGCTTCTGAGCAAAGGCCCTGGACCTTTGAGGAGAAAACGCTTGGCATGCTGCCTGGTATGGGTTAGGGATCAGCAATGCCTGATATCCAGATTAGTGGTTGGAAGGTTCTTGATTGCCCGGGCAGCCTTACATCGTCTTGAAGGCCAGTTCTTGCTTCTGCTTATGACTTGGAAAATAGTAGCTTGAGATGTGTGCTCGGAGACCTGCCAGTCTGCAGCAGTGGGCAGGAAAGAGGCAGAGGGCGCTGAGGGAGAGGGGAGGGAGCTGGCCTTACACTGCTTTGCTCTTCTCAGCCATAAACTTCCCTGGCCTGGGTGCCTCTTGCTTTTGGGAGGAGCCCATTCTCCAGTGCCTCCTGTCCCCCCTCCTTCCAGATAACTTCCAATAGCTAACCCAGTTTAGAAAACTTCATCTTCCTCTCTCCTAGTGGGAAGTGTGGCCAGTCTCAGTAATACACTTAGGTAACTTAAACAACTACAACAACACAGATCTGTGCTCCCTTTGACTCCTTAAAATGAAGGTTGGAAGACAAAAATAGTCACATGAATAGGGTCATTGTTTAATTTCTTAGCTATGTGGAGGGAACTCTGCAAACCCCCCCTCTGGGGCACCCAGTTGGCAATCAAGGGGAACAGATTGTTTGTAGGGACTTCTCATTTGTCCTTTGCAACTCTACTGAAAGAGGAAGAGTTATCTCACTAAGTTGTTTTGGGGACCATTCCTCTTGATACCCCAGAAGTCATTCCTAGTTTTTTAAGGCCAATATTTGGTCATAAGGTACAGCATTGGATGAAAGGGTTGTTCTGTCAGCCTCTCACAAAGATAAAAACTGCACAGTAGGTTTGATTTGTATTACTTTAAAAAGCCAATGCCAAGGGAAGATTGTGCGTGCATGCCTGTGCCTGTCTGTCTGACTCTGTCTATATTTGTGTCTGTGTGTCTGTCTGCCTCTGTGTGTGTGTGTGTGTGTGTGTGTGTATACAATACACACATGATTTCTATACTCAGCCTGTTGCTTCCTTTGTAGTCATTAAGTTAGAACAGGGGAGAGGCAAGTTTCCAACTATTTCTAGCTAACAAATCCTCTTTAGTTTTTGTTTTGTTTAAATCTTGATAATATTTTAAAGTATAAATCTGGTTAGGATCATAAATATGAATAGCTTATATAAATATCTTGTAGGGTTTTTACCCCCTTTTTTGGTGTTAATTACCCAAAGCTTCATCCATCCTCAAACTTTTAAAGTTTATTATTATTATTATTATATTATTATTATTAAATTAATGGGCATTGTGTTTGTGAATTTTTTAAAAATATTAATGTTTTATTTAAGTGCCATGCTGAACAGTTGTTCTCGCTATGTGGCAACAAAAACTTAGGAGATTTCGATCAATTTTGATCAATGTTTAGTGATCTGAAACATGTACTGTGTACAGATGCAATAATACAACTGTTAACCGAGTACAGTGGCTGCCCAGGGCCTTTACATTCAGCTCAGTTCTGCATTTCATTATGGCTACTGTCATGGCCTCTAGTTGACATGGATACATTTTTGGTGTATATTTGGTGCTGGAGAGTCATGTGTGCCAATATTCTCATATAAGATGGCTCTACCAAAAAATAAAAAGTTGTTTAGCCAGTGCCCAAAGAAAACATTTTTTGAGGAAGATGACTCAGCTCTTTTGCATCCACACTCTTCTGTGGATTCCTTCCTGGAACGCTAGTGGGCTAGGAGAATATGCGTTTTTGCAAAATGGAGGAGAGGGCAGTTTGAGTGGACGCAACTATCCTCTGAAGGCTTGAGGGAGGGGACTTAAGGTGTATGAGAAAGAAAGAGATGGGAGGGGGCAGGTGAAGACACCTCAAGGGTGGGAGAGAGTTGTGGGTGAGGAAAAGTGTCTTTAGGGATGTGCTGTTTCTGGTCAGTTGCCGAAAGGCAGGGAGATAAATAAGTGGGGGGAGGGTGTGGGGACTGTGCCTCCCTTAAAGGAGGCAGCTCACCTCAGCTCCAGGCCGGACAAGAAAGGGAGGGGCATTTCAAATTTAAATACCAAAGCTCGTTGGTTTTTAATTTAAAATGTCTAAAACCACCAAGTGAGCCAGATATTTGGTTCAACCGGAGCACACCAGTTTTCGACCCCTTGCCTTACACAGTTGGCCTTCCCCCAGGTATATATAGGCTTACATTCTTTGCCATGGAGACCGTGGTTAAATATATATGTAAGTGGGGGTGTGTTAGTTCATTTCTACTTTATCTCTCAGAGTTAAGCTTTGTTATAGGAATAACAGCAGAAAAAAAAAACTAACACAGCCACAGGTAACATTTATCTCCAGTTCCTGGTCGGGCTCCCATGCAAGCCTAGCTCTCCAGTTAAAATCCCAGCTAAAACACTTGGGGAGATTTTTTTTTTTCTTCCTGGTGATTTGAGGTCAACTTCTTAGCCTGGCTGGAGCTTGCAGATGAGTAATGAAGAATTGCAGAATAAGTTCTTTCTTTGTATTTGGTTCTTATGTGAAAATTACTTTTTTGTTGTGGTTGTCTATGGTAACCTAGCCTGGGCCTTTACAATGTTGGTTGGAGATATTTAACACCAGCAAAACCAAAACAAAATCAACAGCCAGTGTTCCAACTTTGGGCCAAATTGCATGGATTTGTACTAGTCCCACCTCCAAGAAGACTGGCAGTCTTTCTATTTCTTTCTGACTCAGTGTCTCCCACCAAAATGAGCACCAGCTGAGCCTCCTCCCAAAGTATCTCTTATCACCTCCCAGAGGAAGTCACCTTTTCCACAGAACTGTGCTTCCTGGCTTTGACCTTGACAAAGAGGTTTTTCCCCATGTCTACTCTACACAAAGGAAAATTTTCTCCTGTGGTGGAAAAAATGAACCTCACCCAAATTTCTGACATCTCCAAGAGGGAAACTGGCTCAGTGTTACCCCTGTGGTATGTGTTAGGTTTTTTTTTTTCTTTCTTTCTTTAATTGCTTATCTGTAACTTACGACATATCTATTTATTTTTTATGGCACACGGTGGGGTGGGAGTAATGCTAGTGTATAAGTCAAGAGAGGGTGGTAAATTCCAGATCATGTACACAGAAAAAATAGACCGAGATCTGCAGCTAACTGATATGTAGTCTGGTCTGGACCTATTAGATATGCAGGGATAGTTTAGCACCTTTTGGGGGGGGGAAAGCTGTCTTGGCTCAGTCACTTGACTTGAAGCATTCCAGCTCTGGCTGTTTTTAATGTGTCTTCTGACCCCAAACTGCATATTGGGATACAGTTTGGGGTCACAGTTACACCTAAGTTTGTTCCAATGAAAGAGACCAAAGAGTTCATCAGATCTGGTTGGCTGCTATAACAACTGTGTGATTAAGGGTGTCTTCATCACGCAGTTCCCATGACCTCAGTGGTCAAGGCCTGTCACTCATCTTCATTCGAAGTCGAGTGTATTTGCACTTTTGATCCTGTGGGTCACTTGGGGACCTTGTTCTTTCCAATTTTGCTATTTCAATAAAGGAATTTGTGGAAACCTCTGGACTGTGTGTGGGCTTTGGGGATCCAGGTGCCAGTGCCTGTGCCTGGACTAGCTTTAACTTCTTTGCCCAAACTTCAGTGGCAATCCCCCACCCCACCCCCGTGTGTGTGTGTGTGTGTGTGTGTGTGTGTGTGTGTGTACAGAGAGAGATGGGTGTTCTGGGAGATTAACTCAGGTCCTCCTCCTGCTTGGGTGGCAGCCACATTACCAGCTGAGCCACCTCCCCAGAGGTTTTTCTGGAACTCTGTCTCATGATCCTGCTGGAGAGAATTGTTTGCCCATGTGGAAGAAAAATGCCCCGTAGACATACAGCTGTGCCCCACCAACCCCCTCCAACATGATTCTAGTATTGGCCTGTGGCTCATTCATAGTTCAAACATTTTGCCCAGAAACTGCCTGGGCCCTGGGGCCCACTTGATATGGTTAACTGCTAACACTGAAAAACACCCAGCTTAGCTGAAATGAAATCTTGGAGACCAAGCTGGGCGGTTGACATCGCAGCCAGGTAGGCCTCAATGAAAGCTGCAGCTACGGATGACTAGGCATTAGTTGTGGGTTAAGCCTCAGGGAAAGTTGATGAGGATGTTTTATTTGGTTTTCAATTAAAGTTGCAAAGTTCCAGGCCATTGAAGACAGCACAGAGATAGCAAAGACATACACTGCCTCTTCCAAGTTTACAGACAGGGGCTGGCAATTAAGCTCCCAAATTACAGACAGGGGACTAGGGTACTGGGCAGGGAAGTCAAGGAAACTAACAAGAGCGACACTTCCTAAGGTGTAGAGATTTTCAGGAGGGCTACTTGGAGGGGGTGGTGCCTAAGCAGAGATCCAAAGACAGGAATAAGGCCAAGCCAAGGAAGTCAAGCTACTGCGGAAGACTATACCAAGCCCCACGGTGAGGGAACTATGTGTCAGAGGAAAATTAGTCACCTCACAGTCACAAGGAACCAAGGAAAGAAAGGAACTATGGTCACAGTATCTGCTCTCAATGACCCGGCCTTCTTTCTCTATGGCCCAACCCCCAAAGGCTCCACCATCTGCCCATAGCACCACAGCCGGAGGACCAAGTTTCTACCTTAGGAACTTAGAGAGATGTTAAGACCCAGGCCATCCCAGAAGAGCATGGAAGAAAGGCTACATTTGGCTACCACTTATAAAAGCCTAATCGACAGTGACATCAACATGTAAGGATTTCAAAACCCACACCATCTAGTAGCATGGATGTAGGGTTCCACAGTTGAGGATGATTTGGGATCCCAGCATCTTTTTGCTTTGGCTTTCCAGGTAGTTTTATCTTCATGCAGTATATGTCTCCTTTTTGTTTGTTTGTTTGTTTGTTTGGTTTTTGTTTGTTTGTTTGTTTAGACAGGGTTTCTTTGTATAGCTCTAGCTGTCCTGGAACTCACTCTGTAGAACAGGCTGGCCTCGAACTCAGAAATCCGCCTGCCTCTGCCTCCCGAGTGCTGGGATTAAAGGCATTTGCCACCACTACCCAGCTGCAGTATATGTCAAGATTCCACAATGACCACTATCTTTTCCTACAGCTGACTTGTTAAGAGAGAGGAAAACTGACTACGGAAAGCGGAAAGCGAAGGATTTCATGTTGCTTCCTATTGGACAGAGCCCTGTCACATGACATATTTGCAAGGAACGCTGGGAAAGAGCCTGTTGCATGGCTTTAAGCAGCCCTGAGTGAAATAAGAAGGGCAAGGGATATTCGTGGTTACTTACCATAGAATCTGCCAATAAACAAATCCCTAGAAACAAATTCCAGAAGATTCTACCAGAAAAGGGAGCAGTAGAGGACCTACCATTTCATATTTACTTGATTTAGACTGTCCTAAGTTGGTATTCCATAAACTTGACAGGTGTGCCTGGTCTCACTGTTATTATTCGTGTTTATTCATGATGATGATTATCATTATTTTGTTAAGTCAGTTAATTTTTTGTTTTTTTTAAATATCACCCTCTGATATTCAACATGAGAGTGAAAACTTATCCCTTGACAGGGGTTCTGGAAGAACAATGTATGTCCTCAGGGGAAGTGTGAGTCAGCTGTTAGCAGTCTGCCCCTAGGATCTGCACACCATATTTTTGGAACAAGCAGAGGGTGAGTTTACAGGAGGGGATCCCTCTCAAGCATCAGTCCAATGTTTCAACATCACAAGACTCTTCTTGGTGAGACCAAGGCTGACTCTGCAGTTTTGGATGCTTGGAGTAGCTATCGGTAGAAAGAGGTCCATCCAGTTAGAGGCTTGCCCATGGCCATCTCCTCTTCCACAGGGCCTTGTCTTCTCACCAAATGTTCTCCAGTTGTCTTAATTGTTAGAGTTCCAGGCACAAGGCTCAGGTTCTCAGAGGTCCTGGTCCTAGCTTTCTTAGAACACACCAGAGACTTTGCAACGACACCCAAACTTGGAGTCCTACTCTATGCCATTGAGATCAGAACTTTACAGGGAGCAGCCTAAGCAAGGACAGAATTCCATGGATGAATTTAGGCTAGAGTCATTAACCACTGACTTTAGTTTGATTGCCCTTCCAGAACCTTCTTCCTGTGATTTCAACATCAAGAATGATGGAACCAGTTGGTGTTTGTCATATATGCTTCCTGGCAGAAACAGAAAGGTTGGAGGGTCAGCAGCAGAGGTGATAATGAACAGAACTCTTGGGCTGAGAGACACAGACTAAGCATTATTGCTGAGCAGGCATTGGGGCTTACATTTGCAGGCAATTCTTTTTCAACCCCAGGAAGACAGAGACAAGCTGGCTAAGATGTTGGAGTCATAACGAAACTTCTCCACAGAGAAAAGCTTCAATATCAAAAAGAAAAACACTACTGTCCTTCTATAATCTACCATCCGGGAGAGAGCATCCCCTAGACTCTTGCTTTCTGTTACTTTGACAAAATACCAGACAGAGTCAAGTTTTAAGAAGAAACAGTCAGAGAAAACCTGTCTCAAGAAGAAGAGGGGGAAGAAGAGGAGGAGGAGGAGGAAACAGTGTACTTGGGCACAGTCTAAAGGGGCTTCAGGCTACATTGGGGAACATCAAGGAAGAGATAGAGCTGAGCTTCCCTTCAATGGCACGACCCCCAAGACCTAACTTCTTCTCATAAGGCCTAACTGCATAGCTGTTCAACCCCCTGCATCCCTTCCAATCACACATGGACTGGGACCCAAGTCTTTAATGCACGGCCTTTAAGGAGAGACATTTGGGATTTAATGTGCAGCAGTTATTGCCTGTCATAAAATGCTAGCTCTTTTCATGAACATCCAGTGACTTTATCCATATGTGAATGCACATGCCCTGTGTGTGTGAAGGCGGATGTAGGTGTGCATGCATATTTGTGTATATGCATGTGGCAGTCAGAGGTTAACTTCCGGCATAATTTTCAGGCTTCATCTGCCACTCCTGCTTTTGGTGTTCTTCGTTTTAGTTTCGGTTTTGTTTTGAAAACAGTCTCTAAGTGGCCTAGAATTCATCCAGTTGGCTAAACTGACTGGCCGCCAAGCCCCCAGAACCCATCCACCTGTCTCCACCTCCCCAGTACTGACATTACAATCATGTACCACCACGCCTGGCTCTTTAACATTGGTCCTGGAGACAGAACTCAGGTTTTCATGAAACCAAGGCAAATGCTTTAACAATAGAAGAAAAACAGATCACTGCCCAGCCCCTAACCACCATTTATATCTCTCTCTCCCTCCAATCCCTCTTTAGGGGCAATAACTCTGAGTTGGCCCCAAAGAAGAAATTCAAGTCCATTGAGTCACCTTCCATTGAAGCCAGGGGGAAAGAACCCAAGAATCCCTTTGCCTTCCAGACCCAACCCAACCAAAAGCTTTTAAGGACCTAATCTCTCTCTCTCTCTCTCTCTCTCTCTCTCTCTCTCTCTCTCTCTCTCTCTCGTATACATTTATTTTTTCTTTTTCCTTTCTTTTTCTTTTTTTATACTTTATTTACATTTCAAATGTTTCCCCCCTTTCCAGATCTCCCCTTTGGAACCTCCCTATTCCCTCCCCCCTAGGACCTAATCTCTTGGAAGATGTTTGTCTTCATGGTTTAGTTAATCATTAGACACTTCAAATCAGGAGCTAGGCCTCTAATGAGTGGCTATTGATACCTTATCAAAATGAAAGCATCAAAACATTTCTGCCTTGGAGACAAATGACCAAGGTGCTGCGATTGAGCAGCCTTCCAAATCTCAAGGGAAAGAAACTGCAGATCAATGACACTGCCTCTCAGATGTCACATGGGCAAAGGCTGTGTGAGCCCTATGCTTTTTCTGATAAATACAGTTATCTTTCCATATCCATGGCTTCCACATCTGTAAGTTCAGTCATTCTCAAATCAAAGATTCAGGGGAAAAACAAAACAAACAAACAAAAAAAACCAGAAATGAGTCTGGAAGCCAGCAAGATGGCTCAGCAAGTAAAACCACTTGCCCAGAAAGCCTGCTGGGAACTGTCTCTTAAAAGTTGCCCTCTCTCGTCACATGCACATTTGTAGCATGTTCGTACCCACATGTACACATATCTGCACACACACATGCACACATACAATAATAATACATTCAGAAAATTACATCTGAAGATGACAAGATGGCTCCCCTGATAAAGGTGCTTAGTCAGCCAATCTAAGCTGACCCCTGAAACCCAGAAGGGGCTCTCTTCTGAACATTGCTCTCTGACCTCTACATGTATGCTGTGGTACACATGGATTTAAAGAACATGGGAAACGTTCATAGTTTTGGGAGGAAGGACCTCACTCCATAGCTCTGGCTCACCTAGACCTGGGTGTCCCAAGTGCTAGGATTATTGGCAGGGGCCACAGTGTACATTTATTATTATTATTATTTATTTAGTTGTTGTTGTTCTTACCATTGTATTCAGAAGACCTGGGCATCTACAGTTTGGGTGCGTCTTGGAGTGGATCTTAGAGCTAATCACTCAAGGATGCTGCGGTGCTATTTGACCTGGTTTTCAGAAACTGGCTAGTTAGTAGTGATCTGTTCTTTCCAAGTCTTCAGAAGCATTGGACTTTCTCTCCATATTCACAGATACATGAAACTGCCCTCAGAGTCTGAGCCCTCTAAAGCAGAGGTGCTTCCACATGCTTGCTAGCTATGAGTAATCCTCTATTTCAAAGTCCCCTGTAGGTGCACAGGGCCAAGTGACCAATTATATGCAATGGGCAGGGAGCAGAAAAGACATGTGTTTGGTCCTGCAGGGGCAATAACAGTGACCAGTTACAATGACAGCATCTTAAATTGAAACGGAGTCATTAACACATAATCACTGCCTGTAAGTCACAGAAATTATATTTAGATAGCTGAGAAGTCAGCCTTTGTGATGTCAGGCTTCCAAAGCTAAACATTGGGGTCTCTTGTCCCTACAACACAGCCTAACCTAGCTTAACCTAAACTTACTGATGCACCAGGATGTTGCCCATTAGCTCAGCAGTTCTCAACCTGGGGGGGGGGGGGGGGTGTCATAATTCCTTTATGGATTGAACAATCCTTTCCTTTCACAGGGGTGGCCTAAGACCGCTAGCAAAAAACATTTATATTATGATTCATAACAGTGCAAATTTACAGTTATGAAGTAGCAGTGAAAACAATTCTATGGTTGGGGTCACCACACCATGGGGATCTGTATTAAAGGGTCACAGCATCAGGAAGGCTGGGAACCGCTGCTTTAGAGGATCCCCTTGGGAGCTAAGAAGTATATATCAAATATCAATATATCAAATATATTGACCCTGTGCAAGGACAGGGATGGAATGGTTAGCAGACAGAACCTCCCGTGTCTGGAGCTTACGTACAGCTGGCTAGAGAGAGATTGTTATCAGACACAAGGGCCAATAAAGGTGCATGCTTTGAGGCAAAGAAACAGGTTTCTATGACATCATAAATGAACCTAGCATAGCCCAGAGGTAGTGGGGATGACAGCTCTAAAATCTGGAATCCCAGAAGAACACAGACCTTCAGGTCTGTCTCAGGGTGCCTCACAAAGTTCTGCGTCAAACATTTGACATCCATGATTGGAATTCCTGCTACTGTCCCAGGAGGTGGCTCTAGGAGCCATCCCACTTTACAGATAAGGAGCTCTTGGCTTAGCAGAATGAGGTCATAGACCCCAAGGAAGCATGCATCAGGTTTTGAACCCACATCTGCAGGCTCTATTGAAAAAAAAAACAAAAAAAAACCAAAACCCTCTCAGCAGCCCCTGTATTCCTAGCTCTTTAAACTCAGCCAGAAAAATGACTCAAGCAGGAAGTTACCCTTTGAGAGTCCCAGGGGGGAGATCAAAATGAAACGGGCAGTCCAGTGTCCACAGTCGCCTTGCAGGAGGGGTGTACAGCCTTCTCCAAGTCTCTCTTAAAAAGCTCCCTGGTTCCTTTTAATTTTTACAGCTTCTTCTCCCCACCCCTACCTCCAGGGTGATTTCATTTCTCTTTTAGCAGATGGAGAAAGCGTGGGCTGCTGGCCCTACAGTAGCCCAGCCACTGGCCTTCTTTTCCTCCAGACTTAATCCAGAGAAAAACAAAAAGGACGCAGCAGCTGTCTCTTCTCTTGGCTTCCTCTGATGCCTCCCTTTCTCCTTGCTACAGAAGCAAGAAGTCCTTGGATCACTATGTTGAAATGTTGCCTGGGTTAAGCTCAGTGCTCTTCCTTACAGAATCCAGACAGGGACACATTGACACATTCAGATACGTGTTTCCCATGGAGCTGTATGTGCACAGGCTCATGTGTATGCATACATGTCACACATATTCAACAACTGTTTAGGTAGGACAAACCCTAGCCTGCCAGCCACGGGCAATAAAGGTTTATTCAAACACTTGTTCCCTAACATCACATCTGTGACTGCTTTTGGCACTAAATGTGCTGCAAGTGACCTTATTCTTTATGGTTTTCAAAACCTAAAGTATTATTTGCCTCTCAGCAGGGAAAGTAAGCCTTGCTCTTGCTCATCCTTCTTCCAGGGTTCGGTGAGGTGCCTGCTACTTACAGGCTTGTAATAAAGCACCTTAAAATACAGCTGCTCAAACCCCACTGTAAGGGCTGGGAAGATGTCAGAGTCAGTAGGTGCTTGCCAAGGGAGCATAAGGAGCCATGTAAGACCAGAGTGTGGTAGTGCTTGTAACCCCGATGAACGGCAGTGCATGCACATAATTCCAGCTCTGAGAAGGTAGAGATAGGCAGATTCCCAGGCTGACCACAGATGCACCTTCTCCAAACACGCGCACACACACACACACACACACACCACCACCGCCACCGCCGCTGCCGCCACCGCCGCTGCCGCCGCCGCCGCCGCCGCCGCCACCACCACCACCACCGCCACCACCATCACCACCGCCGCCACCATCACCACCGCCACCACCGCCACCACCGTTGTGGCTTCTCTCATGATTCTGCATGTTGACCAAGCTGGGCCAGGCAGTATAGCTATCCATGATGTAAGATCTGAAGCCAGGGAACCTCTGTTCACTTCCCTCATGTGGAGGAAACTGACAATCACAGATGAGCTCAGCCTGTGTTCCTGGATGGCAGAGAAGCCCCTGAATTAGTGGAGCATATTGATCACCGTTTGTGGAAAGTCCCAGCACAGTGTCCCAGGAATGAACGGGCTATTGGTGCCTATTCAGTAGTGATGTATTGGGCATGTGTATTTGTATGCATGTGTGTACAAAGGTATGTACAGATGTGTGTGTATATGTGTGTATGTGTGTTTATGTATATCTGTGTACTTTCTGTATGTGTGTGTACTTGTATGTGTATGTAAATCTGTATGTATTTGTATATATGTAATAAATCTGTGTGCATACATCTCTGACTCTTTGTCTCTGTCTCTTCTTGTCTCTGTCTCTCCCTCTCCCTCTTCCCCCTCTCTCTTTGTATGTGTGTGTATGTTAGGACTTCACCCTATGGCTCTAGTTCTACTTAGCTAGTCTGATGGGCCAAGGACCTTCAGAGATCTGCCCGCTCTCCATTTCCAGTGCTGAGATTATAGACGCACACTATGTGCCCAGCTTTTCACTGCATCAGAACTCAGGTCCTCATTGCTTGCTCAGAAGCACTTTACCTACTGAGCACCTACTAAACACTAGTAAGATTAAACATTTTTTAAAATAATTAACCTGTAGTGCTGGGGATCAAAGCCAGGGCCTGTCGGCTGCCTGAGTGCTCTCCCACAGAGCTCCAGCCCCAGCCTCAATAATGCTTCCTTTGCTTTAATGCACATCGATGCCTGAGTTCTATCCCCAGAGACTAAGATTCCGTTGGTCTGGGCTGGGCCTGAGTGCCTGGTTGAAGCTCTGTGTAGTTCTAAGCGTATCTGGACTGGAACCTGACTAGTCCCTGGAGAAGCTGCTATAGGAAGATGCCCCAGGGGCCGCAAAAGAGAAGAAAGGTCATCTGCTGGAAATTCAAAACAGGAAAGTCTGCATGGCAGCACAGCCGTGCTGGTAGGTTTATCTCAGCAGGACACACCCACTCTCTGCTCTTGGATGCTGACTCCCATGGCCTTCCACCAGTGACTGTAGCTGTAGACACCTACACACATTTGCTTTTACTATGGTAGCTGGCTTTGGACAAATTGACCATAGGTCTCAGTCTGTCCATGGTGTTCCATGTATTATTTTATTTTATTTTATTTTTATTATGTATATGGGTATTTGGCCTGCACGTATGTCTGAATACCACCTACGTGTCTGGTGCCCACAGAAGCCTGAAAAGGGGGGTGGATGCCCTGCAAGTGGAGTTACAGATGGTTGTTAGCTACCCTGTGGTTTTCAGAAATTGAACCTGGGTCCTCTGTAAAAGCAGTAAGTGCTCTTAACTGGTGAGTCATCTCTCCAGCTCCTGGGGGCCTTCTCATATATCTAGTGTGATGGCTAATCTTGATTGATGGTGTTTAAAATCACCATGGAAACAAATATCTGGGTTTGTTTAAGGTCCAGATTAGGTTAACGGAGGTGGGAAGAGCCACTGTAAATGTGGGCAATGCTATCCCATGGGCTGCAGTCCTGGACTGACTGCAAAGGAGAAAAGAAGCTGAGCGTTAGCATTCATTGCTCTCTGCTTTCTGACTGTCCACACACTGCAAACTGTAGCTCTAAGCTCCCACTGATGTCCCTGCCATGGAGGACCAGGCAGCACCTGTCCTCCAGCAACTGTGAGCCAAACAAGCCCTTTCTCCCTAAGTTGCTTTTGTTGAGTTTGTTGTTGTTTTGTTTTGGTCATATCAAGACAAGCATTACCCTAAGACTTTAAGTCTGAGGCTTACTAGAGGGCTGGTGTTAGTTCCACCCTCTGCTCAGTATCTGTAGATGATGGAACCTCAGGAGAGCCTCCTGATTCTGCTGGATGGTTTCCAGAAAGCAAAGCCAAGGAGCAGGTGGCCCAGGTAAATCAAAAACTGGCCCCGGACATGTAGAGGAATGCCAGCCAATGCAGGGTGGATTTTTCATGTTGGAAATAGTGTTCTTGTGTTTGAGATTATAGAAGTCTGAAGAATGCAGAGGGGTGCAGCGAGAAATGGGGATCATTAGATGCCTCCTAAAATTTCAAGGCAGAGCTTCCTCATTTGGTTTCAGAGTTAGAGAGAAGGGCCTCCTTGGGAGAGCTCCACCCAGCACGGCTTCAGAGTAAAGCCAGCCATTTTCATGATGTCATCTCTTTGACTTGGGACTTCGGTATGGGGACAATGGCAGGATGCAGCCTTCCAATTTAGCTCTTGACATCAGCCTGGTTGGAAAGGACTTGGCCTAGAGCCTCTCTGTGCCCCTGGGGAGGGATCACTGGGCTTGAGCCCAGATCCTGTGTCTGGATTGACTAATAATATGGCTGTTGCCTGGACACTCCCTGCACATCAGCCATCAGTCTACAGGCTAGCTAACTCAGACCTGGACACACCACAACACAGGGACTGGTGTACTTCCCATGGTGACTGTCTCCCCATAGGCCACGTGCTGAAGGTGTGTTCCCCAGAGAGGCATTATTGAAGGTTGTGAGGCCTTTAAGAGATGGAGTTTAGTGAGAGGTCTTTGAGTCATCCTGGAAGCCCTTTCTTTCCTCTCATTTTGAGTCCCAGTTGTGAGGTGAATGGTTTTGCCCCACAACACACTCCCATCACTGCACAAAAGGGAAAGGGTCAACAGACCATAGGTTGACACCTCCAAACTGTGAGCCAGGGTAAACCTTTCTCTGCTGTAAGCTGACTATGTCGGGTATTTGTTACAGCCCCAGGAAGCTGATGGACCGAGACATACAAGACAAAGTCGCTCAGGGAAGTAAAGTAACCAGCCCAAACTCACAGAGCTGGAAAGCAGCAGAGCCAAGCCCAGAGCTGCTCCTGTTGGGGCCACATGCTCTTCATGAATTAATTGACAAGGAGTTGACCAGAGCCTTTCATCTCTGAGACAACTTAGGAGGAAGAAGGGTTGATTTGGCTCATAGTTTCAGTCCATGCTCTGTGGTGCCTTTGTTTCTAGATCATGCAGTGCATTGTGGTGGGAGCCTGGGGTGGAGCAGAGCTGCTCATGGAAGGAGGATGTTGAAGCAAGAGTACAACCGACAGGCCAGAGTTGTGCTATCTCCTTCAAGATCATGCCACCCCTGTACTCACCACTCCTAATTTCCATCAGATTCCAGTATCTTACCCAGGCAGGCATCTATCTTTGGATTAACTCATGATTAAAGTCAGATCCCTCAAAATCCAAACACCTCCCATATTCCCCACCTGTGAACACTGCTGTACTGGAAAGCACACCTTCAGTATGTGGGTTTTGGAGAGACCTTTTAGATCCAACCCATATCAACAAGGGATGAAAGAGAACGGGTTTGGGGTGATCCTTCAGGCTATAAGAACTGAAGAGAAAGGCCTATGCCTAGGGTAATGATCTCAGAAGATGGGGGAAGACCACCGCTATACCAGTAGATGTAGCTTTGAGGAGGTATGGATGAAGCAGTCTTTGGAATGCCACCTGTGCCTACAGCTGTGTTGTTCCTGGCTGTCTCATCCCTCCCAGCCATCTATGCAACAGGGACTGGAGTAGGCTTACAGCTTGGTGATAAAGTGCTTAAGTTGAATTTAACTGACTTGGGACCAGGTCATGGCTTTTGAAACTACTATCTATATGATGATCTCACCAAGTTCCTTAACCACTGTGCTGTTGCTATGAAGAGACACCATGACCAAGGCAACTCTTTAAAAAAGAAAGCATTTAATTGGAGCTGGCTTTCAGTTTCAGAGGTTTAGTCAATTATCATCATGGTGGGGAACATAGCAACACACAGTCAGACCTAGTGCTGGAGAAGTAGCTGAGAGTTCTACATCTGGATCTTCATGCCACAGCAAGAGCCAGACACTGGTCCTGGCTTGAGATTTTGAAACCTCAAAGCCCACTCCTAATGATATATATACTTCCTCAAACAAGGCCACACCTACTTCAACAAGGCCACACCTCCTAATCCTTCTCAAGTAGTACCATTCCCTGATGACTAACCATTCAAATCTATGCGCCTATTCAAACCACCACAACTTCTGAGCAAAGTCTGCAGTGAGCATACTCTAGAAGTGTTAGATAAATGCTCTCTTGGGGCACAGTCCCGGGGGTGTATCAGATGTGCTCAATTGATGGATCTGCAGAACTTTAATAAGATTCATGAGAGGCAGGGGCAATCTATAGCAAGAACAATTCACAGTCAGACAACAATAGGCATGCACACCCCTGCATACCATGGATCCCTTATATAAACACATCCTATGACATGAGTATTCCTCACCATGCTTTCCCCACCCCACTTAACCTGTGTGGTGGTTTGAATGAGGATGGCTTCCATAGGCTCATATGTTTGAATACTTGTTGCCTATTGTTGGAACTTTTGGGGAAGGATTTGAAGGTGTAGCTTTGTGGGAGGAGGTATGTCACAGGGGTGGGCTTTGATTTTAAAAGCCCATGCCATTCTTGGTGTCCTGTCTGCCTTGAGTTGTGGATCAGTTCAGTTGTGAGCTGTCAGCTATTCCTGACATCATGACTTTGCTCTACCATTCTGGATGCTAACTCTCTGAAACCATAATCCCAATTGAAGTGCTTTCAGTTATAAGTTACATTGGCTATGATATTTTGTCACAACAATAGATACCTTGTGTACTGGAAGGCTTTGACTATCAACCCTTCCAGATGTGCCCCACTTTCAGCATATCATTGAATTCTAACATAATTATAGTAAAATATGTTGCTTAGTGAAAACTTTGTGTATAAACTTGACAACTTGAACCCAACACTTCCCTCATTATTAGAAGCCACATTCCAGCCTCTGCCCTCTCCAATCCATATGCCTTTACATATGTAATAGATGTACACAACCTGGGCTACAGTAGATAAATGGTACATTTGTGAGGTATAATGGGACTGTCCCATGGCAGTGTCTGCAGGCCTTGTGGGTTGTCTTTCCTTGCAGAGGTGAGATTCTATTATCATCTATCAAGGAACCCATTGTGTAACAGTTTCCTCTGAACTGAAACATTCTATGCTGGAGGGAAGGTCATAAAGGCTCAGAAAGTTCTAAAGGGAGGCTGGCTAAGATTCCAATAGTAAACAACTCAAAGGTCTTAGGAAGTACCTAAAACTTACCAAATTCACAAGGTCCTTCCCCTTCCTAAGGTAATAAAAGCAGTAAAAACTGCTCAAGAAAGGAGACTCTCAAAACTGTGGAGCTGCCTGCAAGTTTTGCAGTACGCTTCAGGTTCCTAGCTTATGTGAGCAATCACCCATATTGATGTGGGCTTTGGTGATGCAGCTGTCTTTGAGTCATTTTTGCTTTTGTAAGCAATGCCTCATTCATACTCCTTAAATTCACTCCAATAACTCTTGGTTAACCAAGTTGGACTTTAATAGTATCCTTACTTTGGTCTATCATCAGTTCATCTTTGGGTTAAGTATGTCCAAGTCTCCCCCAAGAGTAGTATCACACACTAAGTCCAGGGATGCTGTTCATCATCCCACAATCCTAGGAACCCCCAAAGCAGAGAAAAGGACTTCTCTGGGTGTCAGACATGCTGAAGTGCAGAAATCCACTGTAGACCAGACTAAGAGGTTCAGATTGTATTTGAAGAGCAGTGGAGATGGTGACATGATGTTACAAGCCTGTCAGCCCAACCCATGTGGGAGGGGAGGCAGGAAGATCATGAGTTTGAGATCAGCCTAGCCTAAGAGAAAGACCCTGTGTCAAAACAAGGTGACATGAAAAGTATAAATGGTGATGGAGAGACAATGGCCTAGAGTGCATTCAGCTCTACTGAACACTGCTGAACCGCATTCCGAAGTGGGCTACATCCTCTTTCTCTTTCAATTCTGACATTTTACCAGTTCCTAGTGAATAACTTCTCCCCATCTTTTGGTCACAACAGTAGTGCTAAATGAAAGTCTGTAGAACTGTCTATCTAGTCAGAATAGATCTATATCTAACACACACACATACACACATATACCACACCCCCACCCACCCCCACACAGATCCCCCCCCCTCCGACTCATGCATGCACAAAGGTACACACACACACAGACACACACACACATAGCACAGGCACACACAGAGACACCTCCCCACACACATACCACACACACACACAGACCTACTCTCTCTCTCTCTCTCTCTCTCTCTCTCTCTCTCTCACACACACACACACACACACACACACACACACACACATACACACGAATGCACGCACGCACACACAGACTCATGCATGCACCTTGTTCTTTCTGCAACAGGACCAAGACAGAAGCTTCACTTATAAGAAAATCTCTACTTTTTATGCTTAGCATGGGATGAGCACCCTAAGATAGCTCTGGTTATCTTGGCTTCTGCTCTGGTTTTACATCTTGTGCACTGGAAAGATAAACAGGAAGTCTCTCCCTTACTGGGAGGATGGGACAGGCCTCTGCTCTGGGACTCAAAAGAGCTAAGTGTCCCTCTGGGAGGGGCCCCAGGCCCCGGGATAAACTTCCTGCCTACAAAAAGAGTGAGATGGCTCAGAGGTGGGGCGGGAGGTTGCAATGCCTTTTTCTGCCTTCTAAATGCCTGCTGTGGACTAATTTTAGTTGGAAATTCACCTGGAGCATCCAGGAAACTTTTGTCTTTGTTTAAAATTCCAGCTTTAGTAATGCTTTGACTCTTGAGCACATGGTGGCTGTATGACTTGCATTGGTCGTTTTGGGGTCACTAATACTTTTCCTTTTGTGTGTGTGTATGTTTGTCAGTGTGTGTGTGTGTGCATGCATGTGCACATGTACTCACATGTTTGCATGAGTGCACATGTGTGCAGAGGTCAGAGGTTGACATCAGGTATTTTTTTTGTCATTCTCCACTTTATTTATCGAGATAGGATCTCCCCTGTACCTGCAACTCTTCAATATGACTCCAGTTAGCAAGCTTGCCCAGAATCTTTTGCCTCTCCAGTCCAAGCACTGGAGTGACAGATGGGCCACTATGCCCACTTACTAGTTAACATGGATCCTGGGGAGCCAAACTGTAGGCCTAATGCTCGGATGGCAAGCTCTCCATCCACAAAGCTGTCTACCTCCAGCCATGCCACTGAGGTTTTAAGCAGGTGGATCAACAATCTCCTTCAAGTAAACGCCATGTTAACAGAATTACGGTATCAACAAAGCAGAAATTTTAAAACACAGGCACCATCAAGGAAGATAACACTCAGACTCAGCAAGTATTACCAAGGTCTGGATTCAGTCATAAACTTTCTACAAAGCAGAACAGAGGACAGAGTACAGCAAGCTCTCTCTTCTCTCCTCTCCCTCTCTCTCTCTCTCTCTCTCTCTCTCTCTCTCACACACACACACACACACACACACACACACACACACAATAATTATGGTTGGTTTGGAGATGGGGTATTGTCACATCTAGATAGGCTGGCCTCAAACTCACATTCCTTCCCCCTCAGCCCTGAGTACTGAGATCACAGGTGTGTGCTACCACATGTGGCTCCAATTTCTCATTTTTGAAAGATAACAATTTATTTTTAGTTATGTGTGTATGGGAGTGCTGTGCGCATATGAATAGAGGCGCTCACAAAGGCCAGAAGAGGGAATGAGGTTCCCTAGAGCTGAAGTTCGGGGTAGTTGTAAGATGCTTGACCTAAGTCCTGGGAACTGAATTTGGGTCCTCTGCAAGAGCCATTTGAGCTCTTAACTGAGCCCCAGTTTCTCACTTTCTAATAGAAGGAGAGGTATACATTATTAACTGCAATGGTGTTTATATAATTTATAATATATCTGTGATCCTGAGATCTGACGGGATGGAGTGTGAAGAGTTTAACCTTCCAGTCAGTGTTTCTGTGTCTGGTATTCTTGCTTATCCCAGATAGAGTACAGATGGACCAGTGCTTTGCTCACACAGTGATGGCAGCTGGCTGACCATTTATATATGCTGGGTAGCAGGTGTGTGTGTGTGTGTGTGTGTGTGTGTGTGAGAGAGAGAGAGAGCGAGAGCGAGAGCGAGAGCGAGAGCGAGAGAGAGAGAGAGAGAGAGAGATAGGAGGTTATGGGACTTCCCCAAGGTCACCCAGCAGAACAGAACCCTGATCTTCTGCCTCCAAGTCTCCAAGTTCAGGGTTTGTTCTACTGCAGCCAGAGTTAATAAAACCATTTCCGGAAATAGTTAAGAGCCAGAGCTGGGGGGAATCTATTTGGAATTGGCCAAGAGGGAATTGAGAAACAGCACATGTCAAGTCCTTGCATTTTCTCCTAATGTGGTTGCTTGCCTTTCCCAATTGTATTTTTCTTACTGCTCTAATCTCTCCCAGAAGAAAAGCAGCATAGTAGTCCATTCATTCGTTCATTCATTTGCTCATTCATTTATTCGTTCACTGTTATAGATTGGAGTTTTTGTACACTAAAATGTATATGTTGAAGCCCTAACCCCCGAATCTCAGGATGCGGCTATGTTTTGAAATATGGCCTGTAAGATATAACCAAACTACCAGCTATGGTAGATACATACCAGCACAGGAGGATCAGGCAGGAGGATCATGAGTTCAAGTCCAGCCTGGATGACATAGCCCAGTCTGGGCTACCAAGTAAGACTCTATTTCAAAAACATGAAGTTGCATGGATGGACTCTAGTGACAGGTGCCCTCATAAGAGGTCAGAAGGTCACAGACTACACAGAGGTGAGGGGTGACTACACCAAGGAGTAGGACTGCTACCTGCAAGACAGGCAAGGGGTCTCCAGAGAAAACCTCACCCTGCTGACAGAAGCCGGAGGAAGGATTTCTGTTGGTTAAGTTGAGCAGACTGTGACTTTTTTCTTACAGTGTTTAGGAAAACTTCATGTACAACCTTTTTCTCTTTATTCCATATTCTCACATGTTGTGGCTCATGTGGTGTGAGCTCAGCTGTCGGCTTAGTGGGATTTCTAGACCCCTCTAATGCTGTCCCTGGCTCTTCCTGGTAAAGCTTCTGTCTAACTTTTGAAGTGCGTCGGGCAGTGTTGTCTTGCACAGTCCCCTGCTGGGCAGTAGCGGGTCAGACCTGCCTTCTGGTCTATCTACGGCTATGGACCCCACTAAGCGCCTGGACGGTACCCACCTTTAGCAGCAGTTCTTCCGTCATCTTCAACACCAACTCTCAGGTTGCAGGGGTGAGGTCACCCTATGGCTGTCCTTCAGTTCCTGGAGTATTTCACAGACCCTATTGCCTCCACGTCCCTCCCTGTGGTAGAAGTGATGAGACTGTTTCTCCCCTGAGTTCACTCACTGTTCTCTTCTAGGTGGGAAAAGATGAAGAGGTGTGCTTCTGAAGCAAAGAGCTGCTCCAAAGCCCAGACTCTGGGATGCACAGTGGTCCACCCTGCCTCCTGCTGCCTTGCCACCCTCCATTGTTCTTTCAGAGTTGTGTACATTTGCCTTTAATTTTACCCATGGAGACAGCTTACTAAGATGGAAACCCCCATGTCTCACCCAGGGAAGCTTCCTTTTCCTGCAACAGAACAAATCTGGGCTACACCACTGTGGGTGTTGTCAGACACAGGGGATGAGGAACTCCAGATTTGTGCAGACCATGGTCTGCAAGTGCTGCCATGAAATACATATTGAACTCTTGGGCTGGGAAGATGGCTCAGTCAGTAAAGTGCTTGCCATGCAAGCATGAGGACCTGACTTCAAGGCCCTGAACATATGTAAAAGCCAGGTGTGGTGGAAAGTACCTGTAATTTCAGTACTGGAGAGGCAGAGACAGGGGAATCCCTGGAGAATAATGTTCAAATCAGGGTAGCTTGCTTGCTGGCCCATCTAACCAAACTAATAATCTCCAGGCCAGAGAGAGGCCATACCTCAAACAAGGAAGAGAGAGATAGAAGAAGACATCTGATGTCTGCCTCTTGAGTGCACACTTATACACATACAGGCATGTGCACAAACACATGTTCATGAACATGTACATATCAAAATGTCAAAGTCTTGGGAATGACAGTCTTGCTGAGGTCTTTAGGGGGACTAGGCAGGTGTCTGCCATTTCTTTGGTGGGACATCAGAAACCAAGATGGAGGAAGGGATGACATAGCTGGAGGGATCATGATAAAGCATGCTCAATGAGGGGCTTGTGGTAGTCCTCATATCCTTGCTGAATATCAGAAGCTGCTGTGGGAGAAGTGTTGGCAAATGAAGTCTTGTCCTTCCGAGAGGAGGATGGAGCCCACGCTCTTGGATGAAGTGGCAGTGACCCTCTAGAATGACACTGGAGCCACAGTCCCTCTGGTTAATTCCCCCCCCCCCCCCATGCTCCTTCCAAGGCAAGCACTTTACCACTTAGCTACACCCATGTTTTAAGCCTTTACTTCAAGACAGGGTATCACTTGGTCACCCAGGCTGTCCTGAACTCACTCTATGGTTCCCAGAGCTCTCGAATATGAGATCTTCCTACCTCAGTCTCCCAGTAGCTGGGACCACAGCCTGGCCTTTCTTCTCATTTGGAATTGCACTTGTGACATGGGCGCTGTGGTAGACAGAGCACAGTCTCTCCATTTCCCACCTTGTGTGGTGGATGGCAGACACTTTTAAAAGCCCTATTATATTTCTGATGTTTATATTTTTTCCCATAGAATTCGGAGGTCATATCACACGTTTCTTATTTCCTTACTTTTCTCTTCCCCTCTCCTTGCTCCCCCCACTCTGCCTTCTTCCTTTCACTTTTTCCAGCCACTCCCCTTACCATCCATTACAATGAATTAATATAAGACTAATGAAGTATGGGCTAGAGAGGTGGCTCAGTGGTTAAGAACACTAACCACTTTTCCAGAAGATCTGGGTTCATTTCCAATCTCCCCCATGGGAGTTCATTACTTTGCTGGCCTCTGTGGGTCCTGCACACATGTACTACACTCATCTTTCTGCCATGGTTCTGTGAAACTTGACTAATTTTTGAAAGCGTCAAACCACTTCTATTTACAAAATTTTGCCTTTTGTAATAAAAGGTAAACAGACATATATCCCCACATATTGAACTTTAAAAGAAAGTCAAAGTTACCAATTTCAATATGAGATCTAGATTTTGGGTCAGGAAAGGGGTGTCAGTAGGAAAATGTAGTGGGCTCCATATTTAAGTCTGGGGGCTGGGGAGATTGTCCAGTTGGTAAAGTGTTTGCCATGCAAGCAGGAGAGCCCAAGTTCAATGCCCAGGACTGACAGTAAAAATGTGAAAAGCAAGAAGTGGTTGTGTGTGTTTGTAATCCTATTACCAGGTTCGTGGAGAGAGGTGGATCCCCGGGCTCACTGGCCAGACAGCCTAGTCCACTTGGAAAGTTCAAGGCTAGTGAGAGACCTTGCCTCAAAAGCAAGGTGGAGAAGAACGATGTGTCCTGGTCTTGACACACATGTACACATATGTGCAGATACACTGGAACACACACATATCCACACACAGCATATGTGTGTATATACACACACATGTGTGTGTGTGTGCGCACAGATTGGATAGCACTGCATGAATGAAAATCTCATAACTTTGACAATTTCTCCCTGTAAAGTGTTAGGGTAGGCTAAAACTTTGTACTATGTTACTTCTAAAAAGCTAAAAGATTCCAAGAAAGTTGTTCAGGATTGTTCTTGGGCTGGGGTATATTCAGGATGACTATGTGTGTAGTAGTGCAATGCCCTGAATTCAGTCGTAAGTACTGCACCACCACACAAAATGTTAATGTCTTCCATGTGCCTATTCCATAGGTAAATACAGTCAGGCAAACCTGCATGTGGGGTCTAGGGGAAAATACATAAAGCCTAGTTAAAACTGAATGTCAGAAAAACAAAATTTTAGTATGAGGAAGTTCCTAATATTCCACAGGATAAACTTACATTGGAAGGAATCATTTTTTGTCTGACTTTCTGCTGCACCTAGGTGTATGAGGTTTTGTCAGTGACCTTCATTTAGTTACTTTAAATGATAGTTTTTAACCTGTTATGACCAACATGAAAAACACTACTGCTCACTTGATTGTCTTTGAGATGTATCTTTTTTTTATTTGTATGAGTATTTTTCCCCTGTATCTATGTCTGCGCATCACATGTGTGCAGGACCCACAGAGGCCAGCAAAGGCCATGCTTGTGAGCGTCTGCTTGGGGGTTGGTGTGAGCTCGTGGCTGTATGGACACCTTCCTTCTGCCTCTGCTGCACTTAGGAACAGATTATTTATTGAGCAATCGTCAGCACTGTGCTGCTCTTATCAGATCACTTACCCCATGAGGGCAGAGACCAAACTCCCTTTTTGGCCCTAACACAATGTCTGGCATTCAGTCTGTGCTCTGCAAACATTCAACAAATAAACCAGGCATATAATTGTTCTCCCTAAGTCTGCCATTATCTGTTTAACTGGTTGGAAGGTCGAAGTTTTATGACTGTGGGCTTTTCTTTTCTTTTAGATTTATTAGTGTGTGTTTGTATGATGAGAGGTACACATGCCACATTTTGTGTGTGTGTGTGTGTGTGTAGAGAACAACTTTGTGGAGTCATTTTTTTTTTCCTTTCCCTTTATGTGAGCTCCAGAGATCAAACCATAAGCTTGTGTGGACTCACTGGAGCATCTTACCAGCCCTGCGTTATTTGAGGCAGGGTCTTACTATGTAGCAAAGGCTGGCCAGGTGTTCACAATTCTCCTGCTTCCCCAATCTGAGTGCTGAAAAAGGTCATCATACCTTTTGAAAGCTAACATATGGGTCGGGCAGTGGCGGTGACCACCATTAATCCCAGCACTTGGGAGGCAGAGGCAGGCGGATTTCTGAGTTTGAGGCCAGCCTGGTCTACAGAGTGAGTTCCAGGACAGCCAGGGCTACACAGAGAAACCCTGTCTTGAAACAAAACAAAACAAAACAAACAAAAAATACATTATAAATTAATCAGGAGGGGCTATAATACGCCATAATAATTCATAAATCCTTGAATCTCAGTGGCTTAGGAAAATCAAATGTGCATCTCCCAGTTTCCTGCATGTCTGAGGGCAATTGAGGATGCCTCCTCACAGGCCTCTTGGTGTTTAAAGTGCAGGAAGGTGAGAGTTGAAAGCTGAATGTGTACATGCCTGTGAGTCCAGCACTCAGGAAGCAGAGGCAGGAAGCTGCAGGGTGTGAAGCCAGCCTGGGCTATGTATTTTGGCTGTCTTTTTGTATGTACATCCTTTTGGTTAAAAGTTGTCACATGGCTTCCACTAGCTGAAGAGACCTATGAAATACAACCTTCCTTTGAGAGGAAGGGGGAAAGAGGTCCAGGAAAGGGACCTCAGTGGGTGTAGCTTCGTGCACCCCAAGTTTAATGGCTTTTCTTTTAGTGTAACCCTGTCTGTGAAATAGACAGTCTCTGCTTCTACACCCTTGCTCTGGCCCCTGGCTTGGCACAGAAAGGACATGCTGTCAGGACTTGCAGATGGAACAAATGGATGCATAAATCAAGGACCATCATCTCGCCTTTGCCTGGCTTTGGGCAGCGCACCCTCTGAGTCATATTTAATTCCCTGGCTTCCAGGCTGAACTCTTGAAAAGATCCTAATTAGATTCTTAGAAGAAATGATGCCCATCAGACAAACAAATGACAGGAGGCTGCCCGCAGAGCTCAACCCCAGTCTGGGAAAATGTAATAAAAGGACGCGTCCCTCCAGGGAGGAGATGGGTATGCAAAAAAGGTCATGCTGACTCACAGAAGGGTGCTGCCCACCGTGCTGCCCACCGTGTGCTTCAAGGATCAGAGCTAGGCGTGCAGTTGCTCTGAGGGGGAGGAAGAATACTTCCACACTACTGCAAACATGCTTTGCTTCTGATGACATCAGCATCTGGGTGTTCTCATTGTCAACAAGGATGTTTTACAACCAAAAAAGCAGAAGGGGGGTGTATTCCACAAACACTGCAAGGCAACACCCAGATTTGGGGATAAGATATAAGATGCCTTGGTGTTCTCTCTCTCTCTCTCTCTCTCTCTCTCTCTCTCTCTCTCTCTCTCGTGTGTGTGTGTGTGTGTGTTTGGGGGAGGGTGTGCACATAGAGTGTAAGTCCTCTGCCTGAGCAGCAAGTGCTCTCGAGATGAGCCACCTCTCCAGCCCCTAGTGATCTTGTTTGCTTTCTATTCTTCTGTGGAAATGTACACAGTTTGTCACAGTGTTATTCAGCCTCTCCCAAGGAACTTCAGAATGACTCTACAACAATCATCTGTATTACACAGGAGGAAGCTGAGGGTCAGAAATGTTAACACTTATTGTGAGTTAGTATCTGTTGCTGAGCAATTAATGCACTGTGTAACTCTGATGTGTGTGTGTGTGTGTGTGCCTGTGTGTAGTCTGTGGTTGCTTTATAAATAGAAATACTAGCATTGGTGAGATGGTTCTGGGGTTAAAGGTGTTTGCTGCGAAGGCTTAAGACCTGAGTTCAATCCTCAGCACCCACACGGTAAAAAAGAACAGATGCCTACAAGCTGCCCTCGGATGTCCACATGTGAGCTATACATTTCTCCTAAGAAATAAATATAATAAAAAGAAAAAATTTAATTTATTTTTAACATGGGTGCAAGAGAGATGGCTCAGCATTTGGGCTGTAGGTGGCACCTTCTGGAACTGTATGACATGTTGGTCTGTGCTTGGCTTTCTTGAAATTGTGACAGGATGCCAGACATAAACAACTTAAAAGGAAAAGGTTTGTTATGGCTCATGGTTTCAGAGACCTTAGTTCATAGTCCTTGGTTCTGCTGATTATGGGACCATGGTGAGGCCCAGCATTATGGTGGTGAGAGTGGAGGTGAGGAGATTCTTTACTTCAAGGTAGACAGGAAGCAGGCAGAGATAGAAAGGAGTCAGAGCAGGCTGTGCCCTTCAAAGACACTCCCCAGTGGTTTACAGTCTTCCCATAGGCTTCACCTTCTACTGCTATCCGAGTGTCCAACTGTCTACAGTCAGCTTGAGACAGGTTAAACATCGCCAGAGGCTTCGTGATGGAGCCATCTCTGTAAATACCTATAAGTGTGCTTTGCTAATCCCCTAGGTGGTCTATTAGTTCATTCAGTTGACAGTGGAGCTTGGCAGTTGACGTTCTACCTGCTTCTGTTGCGAGGACATCACGGCTCCACAGTTACCTTAAGCAGTGCCCCCTTGCTGCTTGGAATGAAAATAGTGTAGCTTTTAAATATTGTTCAATAGACACGACTTAGAGACAGGAATGAAGCCTCCAGTCTCACACTTTCCTACTTCTGTGCTGCTGTGGATCAGACCCAGGGTGGTGTACATGCTAAGCAAAAGCCCTACCATTGAGCCGCAGCCCAGCCCCTGGAATTCTTGGAGTGCCACGTTTGTGCTTTTCCTCTGATAGTCAACTCTCTGCAGCTGACAGCCCAGACTCCAGAATCAGACACAAGTGTGAACTGACCGTCAATTAGGCATGACCGTGTGCAGACCACGTCTAAGCATGGTCTGTAACAGCAGCTGCTCCCTGGTTGCGTGAACTCAGGCTGGAGTATGTAACCTGCAAATTGCCCACACCCTATTTACTCTGAACTTGCTCTAGGAGCAAGTATTAAGCATGTCCAGCCTGAGGTCCATGAGCTGCATGATCCCCAGCATATTGATGAGTGCAGTTTGCTTCAAAATTGTAATCTGACTTAAACATTGCAGTTGTGGTAGGAGGGCAGGGACAGAGGTAGGGACAGAGATGGGATGGGGATGGGACAGGGACCAGATGGGATGGGGCACAACTTGACTGTGTGATTCTTGAGCTCCAGAGGGGCTAGTGACCTCTAGTGAGTCATATACCTAGAAAAGTACAAAAATTCCAAGCTAGCTCCAGCCAGTAACCCTTCTACTTCGATCTTCAATGAATCACATGAGATTTTCTTAAAATGTAGATTCTGATTCAATGGACTTAGGGTGTGCATGTCACTCAGGCTGAGCCAATCACAGCGTTAGCTTTTCCTTCTACCTGTGATTGAGCCAGTGTGGCTCTTAGGATGCACTTCTGTCCTTTGATTGCACTGAAATGGAAATCGCACATCTCCAAGGGTCAGGCTAATCAGTATTTCACTCTCTCTCAATCCCCCGTAGTTTTGAGTCAATGATGTACCAACTGCTCTCTTCCCTGTGTGAATGCTTGACCAGTGACCTCTAGAGCTGTAGCTCTTCATTCAGAAACAAGGTCAGGCAAAAAGGTTGGTGACCTTGACCAGCTTATCACCTTAAAAGGTCAACATGTTATGACTTTTCATTGCCTTCCTGTTTCACTTGCATGGAGAGGCCTCATTGGCTGGGGTACATGTAGCTTAGCCAGTGGAGTGCTTGCCTAACATGCACAAAACTCTGGGGTTGATCCCTCAGCACTGTATAAACCAGGTGTGGGAGTACCATCCTGTCACCCCAGCACCCCAGAGGTGGAAGTAGGAAGAGCAGGAGTTCTGGGTCACCCTCAGCTGCAGAGTGACATACATGAGACCCTGTCTCAAAGCAAAGCAAATAAAAACAAAATAAAACAAATGAGAGGGGAGAGCATATGTAATGGCTAACTTACACTGTCTAGGTTTAAATAAATATACTCTAATGTTCATAAAATAGCTAAAATTTCCCAACGATATATTTTTTACAAATGCTACAATGTGAGGTTGTGGCACAGGTTTACCCATCAAGGACAACCCAACTCAAGCAACTTGAGAAGAAAGACAGTGGGAAAGACAGAGAGGGCAGGGCAGGAGTTTGGTTTTTTAATACCCAATGCTGTCTTGTTTTATTGTGGTACTTGGGATCAAACCCAAGTCCCACACAGGCCAGGCAGGTATTCTACGGCTGAGCTCTAGCCCCAGTATACAGGGCTCAGATACTGCTCCATAAAGGTAATTAGTTTTGGCTTCTCCGGGGCATCGAGTTTTGGCTGAGCAGGGTTCCAGGTCTCTGCCACTGACCTTAGCAACTGTTACAAAAACACGCATCCCAGTAAAGCCACACTTGGCCAGTTTGCCGAGCCCCATTCTCAAACCTGTGGCTGGAGAAATGGAGCAGCTTGTTATACAGGGGATGTTGGTGCTCTGAGGGGCACCTGGGCTGGGCACGCATTTAGAGGATCTGTGTAGACAGAGAGCAGAGTGTCAAGCATGGATGTTTATAACCAGACTTTTAGCTACTCTATGGGTTCTTTTTCCTTCCATCCTTCTCCACTCCTCTTCACCCACCCTTTCAACCCCCTAACACTATGTAGGAGGGAAAGAAGGATAGAGGGGTGAGGGGCAACAGTATTGTTAGATTACTTTCTGATGATTAGGGGCATTGAGTTCCTTAGGGCAAGTTTGATCTTTGCTGTCGGAATATCTAATTTCTTAATTTCATCTCTTTGCACACAACTACTTGACAAACTGCAACAAGCCACAAACAACAGCAATCCAACCACAACTACCAACCAGCCAACCAACCCCTTCTCTTGGGGCTCTGCATTTATATGTCCTCTGAAAAGTTCCCAGAATTCCAAATGTCTCACACTCACACAAACTATCTGCAGCTGGCAAAACCATGCCCCTGCAAGAGCATGAGGCAAATCATAGTCAGCTGTTTGGACAATCTAAAGCAGCACCATATCTCACATCTGGGATTAAAATGAAAACATAATTATTACGATATTTCTTTGCTTTTAAAGAAATCAAAATTCTCACTACAGATGTTCTGAGCTGGCTCCTTCTGACACTCAGGAGCGCACATCAAGTATACAGGTGCCAGCTATGCAGTCATGACTTGACTTCTATGAAAAAGAGGTAGGTCTGGGGATTGGGGAGATGGCTCAGTGGGTTAAGTGTCTGGTGCACAAGCATGAGGACCTGAGTCCCTGGTACCTATGCAGAAAGCTGGTCATGGTAGTATTCCCTTAACCCTTGGGAATGAAGACAGGCAGATCCCTGGGGCTTGTTGGGCATCCAGCCCAGCTGAATTGGTCAGCTAGCTCCAAAGCCAGTAAGAGACCCTGCCTCATAATGTGGGAAGCATTAGAAGAAGACACTCCAGTGCCAGTCTCTGGCCCCCACACATGGCCACATTGGCAAGCACACAGATAGATGAGAAAGAGAGGGATTTAGAGCTACCCAGTGTTTCCTGCTTCATATGAGGTTCTAGAAGACAGCAGGCGCTCACTCAAGAAGAGGATTTCTTACCATGCCTGTCTGATGGTTCTCTCCTTCCCATCTAATATATAGGAGCCGATCACTTAGAAGCAGGTTTATTGCATGTCACATCCATGCCACATGCCAACAAGATGCCCAGGGCTCCTAACTCTTTCTTCTACCTGGTCCTTTAAGCTGCTGTGCACATGCCAAGAACTTATAAAGAAACTAAGGGTCCCCAAACTGGCCTTTATAGACCCATTCCCAGGTCTCTGTGACCCATACCCTACCTTCTATTCTACCTGCCCAGGGGCAGGATCCATTTGCCTACTAGCCTCTCTCATCCTTCTGTGGGAGGGGTTATGGATGAAAGTACACCAGTCCAGAAGGGGCCCTTTTCTAGATTCTTGATACTCAGAGAGGTCCATGAGCCAGCAGCATCAGTGCCTGCACAAGCCAGGTTCCTATCATTGCATGAGACCCCTGAGCTAACCAACATAGAAAGAGAGGAGGCTTATGTCCAGCTGCCTGGCCCTGTTCTTCTGGGCTAAGGTAAGTAAGGTAGCACTTCAGTATGGCGGAACAAACCCACTCACTTCAAAGCCAAGGAGGAAGAAAGAAGAACAAGGAGAAAAGGAAGAAGAGCACCATCCCATCCAAGAGCACACCCGGTTGTAGTGAGTTTTTGACTGTACCGCTTTGTGCTCCAGGGGAGCTGCATGTGTACACCTGTCCAGGAGCTATCTCAGATCCACGAATAGAAAACACACACACACACACACACACACACACACACACACACACACCAGTTAATTTTATAATGCCTTAGCTAACTCAAATACTGGGTACTCCTAAACCTTCCCTGGCTACCCCAGGCCCAGTCGGGGAAGTGGCCAGTGTCCACTTACCCAAAAACTCACATAGCTGGCTGGCTTTATCTCCTGCCACTACTGAGTCCCCTTCTTCTTCCCCCAGTCCAGGCAATTCCCATTTCACCTGCATCCTACCAGAGCAACTCTCAGTGTCCTGTCCTGTGCCCAGCCATTGGCTGCCGGCATCTTCATTGATAGATCAAAAACCAATTGGAGACAAGGATCTTCAGCATCTAGACACGCAGATTCAAAGCATTAGTACCAATCTCCAACAATCCCCCATTAGGTTCCCACCTCCCAAAGATCTCACTACCCCCCAGTAATGTAACCCTGGTGGCTATCCTATTTTTAAAAACATTTTAAATTAACTAAATATGTGTGCGCACACAAGCATGTACATCCCCCGTGTTGCACGCAGGAAGGTAAAGAACAAGTCAGTTAATGCATTCTGTCACTCGAGTCCCAGAGATTGGACTCTGGACTTCAGGCTTGTACAGCAAGTGCTTCCACCACTGAGCCATCTCACCAGGCACACAGTATGAGATTTCTCTGCAATGTGATAGCATAGTGTTCACAGTGTAGAAAAAGATGGATATGCCCAGTAGAGCTTGCTAGAAATGCAGGATCAGATGGAAGACCCTGCCCCTAAACTCCTGGATTGGAAATTCCAAGTAAGAACTGCATCATGAAGCAGGAGGCCCTGCAGTCCTCACACTGGGGCCAGCATCAGAACCTCCTGCAGATCCAGTATAAGCACAGACCTGTGGCCCCAGTGCCCGGGGCATCTCATCCAGCAGGATAAGATCATGCACTCCTGGTGAAGATGCTGTCCATCACCCAGATGCTGTTTCAGATGCTTGTCCAGAGCACAGGCCCTTGAAAATCACCATGGTAGCTGGATTTGGTGATACACACCTTTAATTCCAACACTTAGGAGGCAGAGGCAGGTAGATTTTGGGGTTCGAGGCCAGCCTGGTCTACAGAGCACGTTTCAGGATAGCAAGAGCTACACAGAGAAACCCTGTCTCCAAAAACCAAAAAGGAAAGTGAAAGGAAAGAAGGAAGGAAGGGGGAGGAGGAGGGGACGGGAGGGTAGGGTGGGGGGGGGGAGGAGAGGGGAGGGGGGAAGAGAAGAGAAGTACTGTGGTTCCAGGACACCGAAGAGCAGGGCTAACTATGGTACCAGTACCATTCCCATCTGGAAGTCACTCCCAGTCTCAAATCCTCTTCCTGCCTCTGGGAGAAAACATACAGCAGATCCCAAGCTGATTTCTCATTATTAATCCAGGAAAGCAGAGTTTATGTGCTGTCCCTGAAGCCACATCTGTGTGGTTATGCCAGCCCCAGCACCCTCTTCTATTTCTACAGTTAAATCCCATTTCCATTCTTCCTAGCTGAGGAGAGGGAGGGAGGGAGGGACAGAGAGAGAGAGAGAGAGAGAGAGAGAGAGAGAGAGAGAGAGAATATGAACAGGTGGTCACCCATCCCCCGCAAATGCCCCTTCATATGTGTACAGGCTGTTATTAAGTCGCCCTCAGATTTTTCCTTCTTGAAGACTAAATCATTAGCTATCCTTTTCTGAATCATGAGGTGGAGAGGATTTGTCTGACTGTAGTTTCCAGCCTCAGTCTTGAGCCAGGGTCGGGGTTCCAGGGGTTGTTGAAGACTAGACCATCGGACTTCTTCATCTAAGCCAGATCCTTAAGGGAGACGCCAGCAGACAGCATGCAAGATGAAGCGATGTCTGGTGGGTTGCAGGGACCAGCAGGAGGTCAAGCAACACGGGTGAGTCAAATGTCTTCAGAGCTGATGCTCATCAGAAGCATGCCCCACCTCCATGCCATCTCCTACTCTGAGCTGTGACAGCCAATGAATGAATATCCCTCAGGGGCAGCCTGGCTGATGGACAGCATCCTTCTAGCTGGGAAGTGCAGGAGTATCAGAGATGGAGTCCTGGCACACTAAGGTGAAAGCTAGACTTTGTAGCACCTGCCTCCATAAGTATCTTCTGGAAATTGGTAGGAACTGGGGGTCCCCAGACTCTTTCCCTGAACCTACTGCATCCAAAATGTCCAAGTGAGTCTGGGAAGAGGGAGAAGAGGGAGTTTAATGGGATTTTACCTCCTGCTGTACAGTCCAGTTTATGAATAACCTGTGTCTGGGGGGGCTCTGTCACCTTAATCATGGCCTTGAACAAAGAAGAAACACTATCAGGGTGAGCAAGTAGTGGGTTCACTCACATGGATAGGGACTTGCCTGGTGTGTGTGTGTGTGTGTTCATGTGAGTTTGTGTGTGTGTGTGCATGTATGTGTGTGTTTGTTCATGTGAGTTCATGTGAGTATGTGCCTCTGTGTGTGTGTGTGTGTGTGTGTGTGCATGGCGGTGTGTGTGTTTGTTCATGTGAGTTCATGTGTGTGCCTGTGTGTGCATGTATGTGTGTGTGTGTACCACCCAGGGCCTCACACCTCTAGGGACATGCTCTGTCACAGAGCTGTATCTCCAGCCCATATCCTTTGAGAATAAGAAATTGAGTAGTGATTGCATTTACTGAGAACCTGCTGAGGGCTGGTACAGTGTGATGGGATGAACACAGTTACCCTGTGCATCCATCAGGGAGTGTGCTTCCTGCCATGAAGCACTGGTTTCGGCCCCACTCACTGAGGAGGAGGCTGAGGCCCACAGAGAAATGCACCCTGGGTCTCACAGCTAGGGAGAGGTAAGCAGCATGACTTGCAGGCAGGCTAGCTGATGACAGCAGCCAGGATTTCAACCTCCATGTGGTCCCTCCTTCCTCCCTGACACACTCCACCTTTCCAAGTATAAAATAAATAAGAGTCCCCAGACTACATGCATGCTTTGGGGGAAAGAAAGGGAACCACTCCTGGTGAACCATGCATCTGTGTTTTATGGATTTTTCCTAAGTGGCTAGAGTTCTCTCCAGCACCGCCACCAAAGTGTATAATATTCATTTTGCAGACAAAGAAAACCAAGGTTTGCAGAGGTGAAATGGCTTGTTCCTGGTCACAAGCCATTAGATAGGCAAGACAGAGCTCTTGCCCCTGGCAAAGATGAGGATCAGAGAATTCTGATAGCTATGTAACATAGCTTGAGGTCTGGGGACCCTGTTTTAGACTATCCATTTAATTAGCTTTGAGCCTTTTTACTACCCAGGCATTCTGGGTAGAAACCCAGCCCAGGTAGGGATACAGGGAAAGCTAAGACAGGATGGGAAGGACATGTTTTATATGCCATAGAATTAAAAGGGACTTGGCCACCAGGTTTCATCAGTGAGGATGGTCAAAATTGATAGTCACTAAACCAGAAGCTGCTTGGCCCGATGGGTGGCAACAGCTGTTTCTGCCATCCAGGCACTTTTGAATGATAACAGGTAATCTAAAGGCCAGAGACTGCATTCCCACCCTTAATTGCCTTCTGAAAACTGTTATTATGTGCATGCCTCTGCTCCCCAGGGCTTGGTGCTCTAGGGAGATGGCTGGTTCATTTTAAGAGCTGGAGACGACAGAGGAACCACCAGAGGAACTGAATACCAGTTCCCAGAGACCCTGCATTAGAAGGGATAGAATTCCAGAAACATCTATGCTTCTCTCTGGCCTAGATGGGCCATGGCTACCTCAGGGTGGGACCAATGCTTCTGTCTCCAGCATCTTCTTAGAAAGCCAGCCTCTCCAGCCACCTATGTGGTCCTCACCACACAGTGGCTTGTGATGGCACATATATCTGGCTGCCTTCCCAGTCTTACTCTAGCAAGTGTGCTGAGTCCTCTCCTCTGGCTCAGTAAGGGACCAAAGCAGGACCATTACATGTGACATAAAGTGTCTCTTCATTGGGACCACAAACATAAAAATGTACACCACGGACCTTTTTTTTTCCTTTTGCCTCAGGAAGCAAATATACCATAGGGGAGAAAAATACTCGGAAAGAAGCTGTGTGACAGACGTAGGGATTCCATGGCTGCTAGGTTACCCTTGATCCAGCTGTCTCTGGAGGGTTTGCCCTTGGATTCCCCAGCTAAGTAGTTCATGCATTCTTTTATATGTAAACAGGATTGAATTTGGCTTCTGAGAGAAACTTCAGGAAACATGCATTGGATGGTCTATATATGGAAAGACAAGACTCCTTCTCCCCAGCTGCCCTGCCCTCCCCTCCCCTCCAGTCCCCTGCTTCCCACAGCTGCCATGGCTCAGTCATCACATGGTTGTCATCTGCTGTCATTTAGTGCAACATTGTGTCACCTTGCCTGGGTTGTAACCGCCTTCCCATTGGCCTCCCAACTTCAGACTTGTTTAGTCTATGCTGAAAGATGGACAGACAGAGGGACACTCACACACCTGCCAAAAAATCTTTCCTATCATGATGCCCCCTTCTTCTCAATGGAGTGACAGGAGACTATGTGACCTTTGGCCTCTCCACTAGTTAAAGCTCACTGACCTTGCTGCAGTCTGAGAACTGCTTACAGTTCCTACTCTCCCAGCTAAACTAATGCACCTGCTGCCCTTGGATAGAGGGGGCTTTATCCCCTGTACCATTGGACATGACCAGTGCATGAAAGCCTAAAGATCGAATTTAAGAGAATGTTTTTATAAATATAGAACATAGAACATCACAGAGCTGAGAAATTAACTACTTGAGTATGCAGTTATCAAAATACTTAAACAGACAGAAATATGAGTAATATTTATCTTCCTTCTCTTTCTCCTAGATTTTGTTTTATTTTATTGATTTATTTATTTTATGCTTTCTTTAATTTTTGAGATTATATTACATCATGTCTCCCCTCTTCTCCCTGTCTCCAAACCCTCCCATACACCCCTCCCTGCTCCCATTCAAATTCAAGACCTCCCTTTTCATTCATTGCTGTTACATGCATATATGTATACAGAACACCTCTAGTTATAACCTGCTTGGTCTGTATAATGTTACCCATATGTATGTTTTCAGTGCTGACCATTTGGTGTTGGAGAACCAGCTGGTGTGCTCTTCCCTGGGGAAGCATTTTTCTCCAGCTCTCAGCATTCCTTAGTTACTTACAGTTTGCTGTATGGGTCGGGGCCTCGTGGTGGTCTTTCCTCGTCCACTTTAGCATGACCATTGCTGTTGTCATTGTCCTGTGCCTGTTGAGGCAGTCATGGTGGCATGATTTATGGGTGTGGCTTCTGACATTCCCAGGAGACACAATCTCACATCAGATTCCCTTATCCTTTGGCTCTTTCCACAAAGCTCCCTGAGCCTTAGGTGTAGGAGTTGTTCTGTACATGTACCCACCGGGGCTGAGCTTCACAACTCTGCGTTTTGATTGGTTGTAGGGTTTTTGTAATGCTATCTGTCTGCTGCAGAGAGAAGTTTCCTTGCTGAGGAGTGAGAACTATGCTTACCTGTGAGTATAGAGACAAATATTTAGACTCTAGCTATCTTCTGGACTTTGAATCAGGGTATCACCACATAGCACAGGCTGGCCTGGAATGCCTAATTCTCTTGCCTCAGTCTCTTGACTGTTTGGGATTATAGGCATGTGCCATCAAACCCAATACATGTTTCATTATTGATACACTCAATGCAAAGATCTACTGGTGGGCCTGCTAATGTTTGCAATTTGCAAGCTATAAAGAATCCAAACATGGGCTCTGTGGATATAGAGGAATTGGCTGCTCAGCCCGGTGACATGAGTTCCATCCCTGGACCCACGTGGAAGAAGGAAAGAATAGATGCCTTAAAGTTGTCCTCTGACCTCTGCATACCTCCCGTGCCACATACATGCCTGCTCCCTCCCTCCTACGTACACGTCACATATACACACAATAAATAAATACATTTGATAAGAAAGAAAATCATTTAAAAGTACAAGTGGAATTTCAAGTGTCTGCCTCAGCTGTAAAATAGTCCAAGGCTACAGGTGTTCCCTTGGTCAGAGCCTGTGTTCTGTTTGCTGCCTGCCTTTGTAATGTAAATAATAGGATTTGGCAGGGCTGAGTGAGAATGGAACTGGTAACTCTTCCTTTCTGAGTTCACAGGCCCTATGGACACCTCTCCATAGATCCCTGAAATCAAGAACCCCTGGCCTCTAGAACAAACCCCCTGCCTGCAATGCTTGGTTTAATGACAGTCTCTCAAGATGCCATCTCTGACCCTGAACACTCTTGATCAGAACCTCCTCTCTGTACCCCCTGGGATTTCTCCTTGTCACTCCACAAGTCACATGTAGTTCTGTTTGTCCATCACAAGCAAAGGTGCCATCTGCCTCAGAGAAACAGACAAAACCTTGGTCTGAGTCCAGGTGACATCAGAGCTGGGCTGCAAGTATCTATGAAGGACAGAGAGCTAATCAAAAGGCCACAGGACCCTGGAATGCAGCCTTGGAGTGGTCTCGAACACTGTTGAAGGTCTTGAGCTGACCTCTGGTTGACTCTTTCATCTGAGGATGGGGCGGCCATGAGCAGCTGGCCTGTTACTGGGAATCAGGTCAGCTTACCCCTCCTTTACTGTGGGTAACTCTACTGCCTCCAATCCAATACTTCAGCCTCCTCACTTATAAAAGGGAGATAGATTCGACTGTTCTAGTTTTTCAGAATTCCAACAGAGATTAAACCAGGATCGGTGTGACGTGCTCAGCACCCCAGTGTAATAAACGCCTGACTTGAGAGTTACCATCCATCTACATTACTCCCTCAGCAAGCTCCTAAACATGCATTAAGCACTCATTGCTCTACGTACCTTGCATACAACCAAGCCATTTGAACAGAAGTAGCTTAGCAGATCCTATGATGCCCACACCAAATAAACACTCTTATTTCCTCACTAGGGGTGCTTAATATTCTCACAGACTTCAAATCTTAAGAGATGACTGTGCCAGGGGCCAAGTGTGATGGTGCACACCTGTAATCTCAGCCCTCTGGAGGGAGAGGCAGGAAAATAGAGAGTTTAAGGACAGCCTTGGCTACATGAATAGTTTGAGGCAAGCCTGGGGTACCTTACCTACAAAAGACCTAAGAGAAGGGAGGGGAAGGGGTAGTGGTGAGGAGGAGAATGGCAGAGGAGGAGGCAGGTGAAGCAGAGGGCAAGGGAGAAAGGGAGGAAGGAGCCAGATGAGAGAGATATCAATGTTTTAAGCTTGTCCAAGATCTTCATCTCCCTTCCTCCTAGGACCAAGCATCCCACCAGCCACAGGGCTTAAGTTTAGGTTTCCTGAGTCTGGATCCTAACCCCTGGACTCTGTGTGCCCTCTTGGCAAGTTTCTTTACCTCTGTAAACCTCCTTTTTTTTTTTTTTTTTTTTTTTAATGTCTAAGCAGATAGACAGTAAAGGAGTCTACTTCAAGTTTATCTGAAAACTAAAATGTTGAATGTGTGGCAAGTGTCGAAGATGGGTGTGGAAATGAGCTTAGGTTAGCAGGGCACACTTTGCACACTTGTAACCCCACACTTTGTGGTGGGGACAGGATGATCCAGAGTCTGAGGCCAGCCTGGGCTACACAGTGAGAGTTGATTTCAAATTTTAATAGTAACAATTTAAGTTAGATATTAATATTTAACGAAACACCTAGCAAACTCCTTTAACCCCCACCCATCTCTCAGAGTGTTCTTCCTCTGTGAAGCCCCCTGCCCCTGCAAGGGAAACATTGAATAATCACAGGTAGATATGGTCATGTGGTTAAGCCTGCCAAATGTGATCAGGGAAGTCAGTGCCTTGGAGTGGGGGTGGTCTTACCTCTCTGCACCTCAGTCTCCCCATGAATCTTTAAGTAGGAGCTATCCCAGAGCAAGGGACAGAATGTGCAGCAACCAGCAGATACTTTGCCCAGGGCCTGCCCCGCTCTGGGCTCTGTAGTAGAGAAATGGGGGGTTAGGGGATGGGAGGTAGGTAAGGAACCGGAGTGATGCTCGGAAAACACGGACTTGCCAGACCCGTTGACCACCTTCAATGTATTCTTTCCCAAGACAAACAACACTTTATCCAAAGGGCTCCAAAGACAAAACAAAGAGCTAGACCACTGAAACCCAGCTTGAAGAACTAGAGTTTATTTGGTTTACGTACAGGAGCGTCGGTGACACCCAAAGCAGATGAACTGCTGGGGAAAAAAAACCCTCTTTCCTTTTGCTGCATATATGAAGGTCATTCCCCCAACCCAACGCACTTCAGCTAACCTTCCACAGACTGTCTATATATACTCTAGCATCTCTGAGAAAGGGTTCACACAATTAGGGCAGAATTACGTACAATGGCTGGGAGGTGAAGGAGGGAGCAGCCAGAATCTAAGCGAGGGTTCATCGACCCTAGCCACTCTTCCAACTTTGAGGGAAGGCTACCAGTCAACAAGCCCTCCCTCGGGTTCTCTTACAAATAGCACAGCTGCTCTGATGAAGGTGATGGCTGTTAGGCTCAGCGGATGTGTTATTCAACATGTCGCGTGCTGTGCTACAAATGTCGTACTCCCATTTCGTTTTGCTCATGTGCATTACATATCTAATTACTTGCATTTTTTTTTTTTTTACTCGTTTATATCTCCTGGAAGCTAGGCGGGGCAGAAATTTGACCCCATTTTTAATGGTGAAAAGACAGGGACGCCAAGAGATTGAAATGACAAGCTTGAAGAGCTGGTGAGCAGCGACACCAGCTGCCAGGCATGGAAAATAGAAACCCATGGAGGACCACGTTCCACTTCAAGTCCTTTGCTGGAGGGTTGCACCGAGCTCAGTGACCTTGCGATGGAGACCCTGGACTGAAAGATGTGCTAGCAATCTTTCAGTGCTGGGGCTCAGCCCCGAGGGCCGGCTGGCGATGCCAAATCGCCGCGACAGGTCCGAGACACGAGTCCCAGCTGCCATCGGGCCGAGTCACACCCCCGGGCGCAACCAAACGCTGGGTGGCGCTGCGCGGCCGCCCTTCGCCTGACTTGTTGCTTCCTGGGCTTCAGCCGGGCTGGTTAGGGTAGGGGCTCACGCAAAGGCGAGCGAGGGTGAGCATCTCCCTGTCACAGCACTGTCCCAGGAGGCTGCCACGTCCACCCTAAATAGGTGGGGCCCGCCCTTCAGCCTCTACATACTCCACAGGCGGGTTCTAGGCGCGTCGGGTACGGCTGGTATAAAACTTTCGCCAAGCCGCTTGGGGAGAGGGCAGGATGGAGGAGGAGGCCCTCCAACTCCAGACCCCACAACCAGCAGCGAGGTGTCACCTCCGCCTCGCAGTCACCCGAAAGCCCTGCTGTCGATCAGGCAGTGGATAGGTGCCACTCTATTGCATGCCCGCGGCGCTGACCCGGGCACCGCCCCCACCCACTCCTTTAAGGTCCCATCTCCTCCCCCGCCTCCCGCGCTCGGGCCCCAGCGTCGCCGGCCCCGCCTGCGCCAGGGTCGCTGCAGTCCCCGGGGCTCGCCCGGGGTTCCCTGGCCAGGCGCTCCAGCTTTTTTGCAACCAGGGAGCACCCCAAGGTGGGGGTGTGGGTGCCGGCCCACCAGAGACCGAAGCGGAGGACCTGGGGCATCTAGGTTCTGCGCTCCAGGGAGGCGGCCCCGCAGAGCTGGGCAAGGACGGGGCGGTCGGCGGAGGGGCGGGCGCCGCTCATCAGCCACGCCAGTCACGTCTGGGGCCACCCGGCCGCCCACTGATGTCTTGCCGGCTGGCCGTGCCACCTCGCCGAATCGGCGAGGGCAAAGGGGCTGTGGCGACGCCATGCCCGGGCCGGAGTGAGTGAGCGCGAGCGAAGATGGCGTACATCCAGGTAGGACGGTGGCTGGGGGCGACGGCCAGGGAATACCGGGGACCGCGCCCCCTCCGCCGGGAGCGCGCGCCGCGGGAGTACGCACCACCCAGCTCCCACAAACTTACTGGAGAAAATAAAAACAAAACACAAAAAAAACCCAACAAAACAACGGGTGCCCCAGAGCAGGCACCTGTGCGTGTTCTGGAGCTAGGGCAGGGGCCCCCAGATTACGGTATGGAGGGCCCTGCGTGGGACTTGCACCCTCGCGCTTGCCTCCCTGGGAGAGGAGACCGCGGGGTGACTTTGCAACTCCCCATTCTCTGGCCCCCTGGTATCCACCCCTGAGGAGGGGCAGCGGGAGGGCGGCCCGGGGCACGCCAGCTACCCGGCCCGCCAGCGCCCGTTGCCGTGGTGACGGCTCGGGCTAATTGGCCGGTGGAGCCAGCTGGAGGCAGCTGTTCAAACCTGGAGGGACAAGGACATCGTTCGCCCCGGCGCTGGGTGCAGAGGGGTGGGGACATCCAGAGGCCAGAGCACTCTGGTGATGAAGCTGGGGATGGTTACTTCAGTATGTTGAGGTCTGTGAAGTGCAGGACACCCCCCATGCTTCCCACAGAGCGCCCCCAAGACTCCCAGAACGGGGAGAAATACCAAGTACCTCCTTCCCCCCCCCCCTCCTTGGGAGGGGATGGACTGTGCTTGGCAAAGAAACCAGTTTCTTTACAAATTGGGAAGGAATGACAGGTCATGCCAAGGTCACATGGTCAGACTTCCACCCCCACCCCGAAAACAGACCCAGAAGAACTTTGGGCTTCTAGGGCTGCTTTTCTCTAGCCATAGGGGAGAGGGGCAGAGTGGCTCCCAGGTCCAGGGACTCACTTTTTGTCCCCTAGCATCAGCTTGGGGGTGAGGGGGAGTGGGGACTCCAGACACACACCCCCACACACACTCTTCTGCTCCCTTGTTCCAGTTCCTCAGATGGTCTGTCACCTGGTGGCACCTGACCCTCTCTCTCCTTCTCTAGCTTTGGTCCCCAGGAATGGCTGGCCTTTTCATGGATTGCCTAGGTCCTGATTTCAAGTTCAGTGAAGGTCACACTTACTGTACATCTGTGTCCTGAAAGTTGTTGGAATATGTATTCAATAGTTGTTCGTCAACACTTGGCTGACACCAATTATGGACCAGCATAGAGGACATAGGTCATGGCCCCTGCCCCCTCTGATGCCCAAGAGAAGAGCAGAGAAACAGTGAAATTGGCTTTTATGATTCTTTGTTGAATTATACATTTTCTTTTTCTGAGGCAGGACCTTGCTATGTAGCCCAAGCTAGCCTGTGATTCTCCTGCCTTTGTCTTCTGTGTGCTGGGAATAAGTCACAGCATTCATTTACCTAAACCATGTTTCAGCACAGAGAAGGTAAATCACTTGTCAAGACCACAGAGCTACTTAGCAGTCAAAGTGGGATCTAAACTAGGCTGGGAGGAAGATGTGTAAGTCAAACATCTCAGTGGTCCTGGCTTCCATGTAAGAAAAGGTCATTGAACTTTTACGAAACACAGAGAGCAACATTCTTTTTCTTCAGTCACAATTTTTCAATTGGGAAAACAGTAGAAAAGTAAGCACAAAGGGGGGTTAAATAGTGGGCATGGCTATGCACCCACAAAGCTTTATTTGTTTTGATCAATAAGTTTCAGAGACTTTCTGAAAGTCAGGAAATACATGGGTCCTTCTCTGTTGGAAGGATATGTACCAGCCTGCTGTGGGCTGATCTGAGTGAGCTGGAGTCTGCTGACCTCTGTGTTTCCTCTGAGTGCCTGGGATTTTCTCTTCATGATTCTTGGCTTGAATCAGTTCTTCACTGGCATCAGAATAGTGAGCCCAGAGGATGTGACAAGGCTGAATGAGGTCCTAGGTCGGGGCTTCTTTTCTGTTCCCTTGGTCCCCACCTTGGGTTGCTCCTGGGCCACCATCTTGCACCTGAGCTTTGAGAAAGCTGGGTGCCATCGTGGGAGCTTATGGTGGCTTTTCTGTGTTCACCGTGGCTGTATAAAAGGCTGAATGGGTCTCTTTTGACCACACATGTCCTTAGAACATGTAAATTGCTGGAATCCCATAGATGGTTGGAAAGTAATGCTTTACATCCAAACTCTCACTTTGTGGCGGTTGGGGAACCTGGAGGATTAGGGAGGATGGAACACACCAGGGAATGTGTGACAGGGCTTTGAGAGTTAGTTCTCTCCTTCCATCTTGTGGGTCTTGGGCATTTGTCTCAGATCATTGGGTTTGATGGTAAGCACCTTTACACTGATCCAGCCCACACTCCTTCGCTTTGTTTTTTGTGTTTGGTTTGGTTTGTTTTTGAAACACTATCTAGTCCAGGCTGGCCTCAAATCCACAACCTCCCTGCCTCAGACTCCTGGAGCCAGGATGATGGGTACACATAATGCTATGTTCAGCTTATATCAAACATCTTTAAGCCCTTTCTCATGCTAGCCCCACCAGGCCAGTTTTTACTGCTTGCACCTGCCAGGGTGGTTCTTGATGCCCAGGAGAAACCACCTTGTCTCAGAAGCCACAGAGAAAGTGTGTTTATTTTGAGGTTGGGAGACATACAGCATTTTCATACCGAGGGTCTTGTTTCATCAAAAGAAATGACCCAGGCTCAGAGCCCACCTCCTTCCCAACTTACTAGCTTGGTCATACACTCTGTGGCCCATTGACTGTTTGGGCTTGGGAGGGATCTGTGATTAGTGCCCTTAAGTATTTTCCCAGGAGGCAATCCATGGCACTTCAAGGAGCTTGAGTTTTAAAAAGTAATAGAATCACCACCTGTGCAATTATTAATTGATTTTTTTTTCAAAAATTGGACCCTTTTGGCTTGAGTGCAGATCCCCAGCACCCATATAAAAGCTGAGTGTGGTAGTGTGTTACCCTAGAGCTGGGGAGACAGACAGGAGGATATTATGGCTTACTGGCCAACCAGCCTTGAGTTGATGAGCTCCAAATTCCTTCCCAGTCAAGACCCTGTGTCAAAAAAAAAAAAAAAAAAGGCAGAGCAACTGAGGAAGACACCTGACACTGACCTCTATTCTTCACATAAACATGTGCACAGTTACTTACATGTACATGTGTGTACACACATACACAGGGAAAAATTAACTCTCTTCAAATTGGGAATGACAGTATATACCTATAGTGTCAGAACTTGGGAGGGTGAAGCAGGAGAACAAAAAGTTCTGGGCTATCTGGAGCCACAGGTTATCCTATCTCAGAACTGCCAGCAAACAGCCAAGCAGATACGAGGTCTGTGAAGAAAACTGCAACCCATGGGCAAAGAATCACATGGTGGAGGCAGAAAGCAGCTGGAAAAATTAACACAAGGGGAATGCTACAGTATTAAATCTGAGCTGGACTAGGTTATCTCCAGTCTTAGAGGGCTCACCTAGCTTCGTTTACAAGGAAGGATGGAAGTGAGCAAGAGTGGAGAATCGGTTAACATCTGGGAGCAAACCCGGACTGTCTTCTCCCTACTGGCTCCTTGTGTACCCCAAAGCCCTGGCTTGGGCTGCATCTCCCTTCCTGTCTAGGATCTGTCCTAAGCTGGTCATCAGGATTTGATACCTACCTAGTGGGTTAATGCCACCATGTTTCCTCTTAAATCATGAAATCCTGGGTCTGTAAAGATGGCTTAGCTGGCAAAAGTGCTTGCCACAAAGTCTGATGTCCTGAGTTTGATCCTTGGAATCATATGGAGGAGGTAGAGGATGGTCTCCTGAGAGTCTTCCTCTGACCTCCACATGGTGCTGTGGATGTGTGTGACCACAGAGAGACACACACACATCACACATACACACACACACACACACACACACACACACGAGAAATATTACAATTTTTTTAAAGAAAAGAAACCCTGGGTCCATAGAGGAGCCCTTCTTGGAAGAAGAGGAGGGAGTTTAGAGCCTGGGGACCTATGAGAAGAAGATGGGGTAGGGGGTGGAACCACACCAGGGAGGGAAGACCAGCTCCTGGCTCCCTTCCAGCCCCTCCCCCATTTGTGGGTGGTCGAAGGATGCTCTCTACCAGCAGGATTGGAGCAGGATTGGAAGGTAGGGCCCTGGCAGGGGCGGGGGAGTCAGCCTGTCAGTTTAGCTAATCAGGCCCTCTTGGGTTGGCTTCTGGCTATTTCAGTCTGGGAAGGTTTGCGAGTCCCCTGAAGTGTGGCTGTGTATTCAGTAGCATGACAAGCTATCTACCCGCTCTGATTCATAACAGCACACGGTGCACATCAAATGGAAAAGCTCACAGTTCCCGTTTATTCGCTGTTAGTTAACCAAGAGGCTCCCAGCAGCCCTACAAACATAGCCTTACCTTGGTAGTAAAGTCAGCTCCCTCCCCAGAATGGTGAGTGCAAAGACTCAGCTGCTTTCTGTTGTTTTTGTCTTGCTGTTCTTTGAGTTACTGGAATATTGCTAAACTGGTCTCTCTCTCTCTCTCTCTCTCTCTCTCTCTCTCTCTCTCTCTCTCTCTCCTCTCCCTCCTCTCCCTCCTCTCTCTCCTCTCTCTTCTCTCTCTCCCCCTCCCTTCACCCTGGCTTCACCGTGGCTCTCTAAAAGGGCAGTTGGAACCACTGAACGAGGTGGGTTAATTCAATCATCTGTTTGGTCTGGATTCTAATCAAATGCTTGCCTTTCCGTTTGGAGTCTGGTGTGGGGCTGGGGCATGATTGAGTACTGAATCACAGGATATTAACAAGGGTGCAGTTTCTCTTCTCTCCTACCAAAAGGGAGTCCCTGGCAAAAGGGGCATCTCTGGACAGACAGCATGCGTGCCTCAACTCAACCGGACTCCCCCAGTTTAGTTGCATGTCCCTGGGGCTATTTTTCCTGAAGTATCTTTTTTTCTTTTGCCAGGAGAGAACCCTATGTATTGTGTGTTTGAGAACATATTGTCTGGCCCTCTCTATGTTGTAATAACCGCCCACCTGTCAAGAAAGGCATACACATAAACTACAAAGGCAAACACCTGCAAGTGTTTTGCTTGCTCCGAACGGCTGCAGCCACTTCTGTTTGCCGTCCTGTATGCCACGGAGCATAAATAAGAGAGAACACTTTTTTTCTCCTACTAGCAATTCTGCTCTGGGGTACCTATTTGTCATGGGTGGGGCAATCCCAGATGGGCTGCTTATAATTTGGGGTGTTCTCGCTCCTCTCTCTCTTCCTCCCCCAATGGCCCCAGGGCTTTCTTTCTAGAATCTCTGATGTGCTGCTGTGCGGCTGGACTTGTCAACACTGCTGTCAGAGGTGCTATGAGTCCAGCTGCTGCCAGTCCAGTGAAGATGAAGTGGAGATCTTGGGACCTTTCCCTGCCCAGACTCCTCCATGGCTGTGAGTACCCCCGCTTGGAAATTTATCTCCCAGTGGCCTCTCCACTGGAGGGCAGGCCGGATGGGGAATACACTGAGTTTCCATGGACATGGCCAAGGAGGGCTTCTTTGTGCTCCCTCATTTGTGGGCCAGCTGGTAGCACCAGCTGGTGGTGAGGCTCCTGCTCACACCAAGCTTCTGAGATGCTAGCCGGGCGGTGCTAATCTTGGGGACACTTTAAGTAGTCTAAGTATCTAAGCAGAAAAGGATCTGTGTTCTTTTTTGAAGAACTTTGGGAAGGTAACAGTGTCTGAGTGCCCCCTTGCCAGGCAGCATGGCAGACTGCCCAGCCCCAGGCCTGCACCAAGTATATGCTCAGTGAATCTGAGATGCTAGCACCTTTCTGGTGTTTCTTTTGACTGAACCAGGCCTATTACCTGGACCCCCGGAGAGGGATTCCCAAGCCCATCCTGCTTCCAGTGCTGGTGGTGCTCACCCTGGCTTCTTTCATTTTATTTCTAATCCACTCCCCTCCTGCACCCGAATACAACATCTCCATCTGCCAGTCGCTCAGATATTTTGGGAATGCAGTTTTGAAGCTCAGCCACATGTCTGATTCACCTCTCTGTGGCAGAGAGAAGGATGTGGTCAGAGACTGGGGAGGAACCAGGAGACCAGGGTTGGGAAAGACCTAGCAATAATCAACAACAGCTGCTGGGAACTCTGGGAGGGAGGCCCAGCGAGGAGATGGTGCTGGAATCCAGTGGAGTCCAGGGGTAGCACTTGAAACTGTCTCATGTGAATCTCGGGCTGAAATCCTGGAAGTCCCTGGAGCCCCATCTTTCCTCTGGGTTGGGGGTCATGGCATGTGTGCTCTTTTTAGAAGGAAGTTTCAGATGTTTCCAGAACACAGTGGCTTCATGTCAGCCTGTATGAGTTCAATCAAGTTCAGTTTCTACGACAGATGTCTAGCTCTGAGAAAGTTGCTTGACTTTTCTAAGCCTTGGTTTTCCATCTGTAAAATGGGACGATAAAAAAAAATTAATATTTACCACATAGGCTTGATGAATTTGTGTCTAGAAAAGTACCTAAGAGTGTTTGAGACTTTGTTGATGATCAAAATGGATGGAACATCTATTATTTGTTTGTTGGTTTGTTTATTGAGACAGGGTTTCACTATGTAGCCTTGACTTGTCTGGAACTATCTTTACAGACCAAGCTAACCTTGAACTCACAAAGATCTGCCTGCCTCTGCCTCCTGGACACTGGGATTAAAGGCATGGTGACCTTGCTTATTTTTATTTTTTTAAGACAAAGTCTCAGGTAGACCAGGCTGGCCTTGAACTTGCTATGTAGCCAAAGATGACCTTGAACTTCTGATTTTCCTTCACCTACCTCCCAAGTGCTGGAATTACAGGCATGTGCCACTACACAGAGCTAAGCATGTTAGGTGAGCATTCTACCAACTGAGCTATGCCCCCAGCCTTATGATTGTAATTTTTATAAACCCTGGTTTGGCTTTGATTTCCTTAACTAGAGAATGAGAATAATAAAACAATTTGTTTTACAGGCTGAAATTAAGAGTAAACAAAGAAGACTAGCCATAGTAATGCATACCTTTAAGCCCAGGACTGGGGAGTAAGAAACAAGAGGATTGTGAGTTCAAGACCAGCCTGAGCTACATAGTAAGGCCCTGACTCAAAAACAAATGTGAATGAGCTATCTTCAGAATGCATTTAGCCCAGGAGCAAGAGATCCATAAACATCCTTTCTGTCTTGTTGGGTGTCACAGAAACCTTGTGCTGATCTCAAGGACATGATTTACCTCTAAGTTGTGGCCTAACTCTAGTAGGTGGCACAGAGCAGTCCCATTTCATAGGGTCCTTATATGAGAGTGGTTCAGACCATTTGGATCCTAAAAGCCACATGTCTTAGTCACACAGAAGAATAGCTGTTGGCCAGGTACAGTGTTGCATCTGTATTCCCAGTCCTAAAAGAGAAGGTGGGAGAATCGAGCATCCCAGGCCTGGGACGCACAGCGTTGCTCTGTCTCAGAAACTCAAGGGCTGGGGACAGAGTTCAGTGCTTGCAGTGGGGATCAAGGTTTGATTCTAAAACCAGAGACAAAATAGAAGGGAAAAAGACATCCAAATATACATGTGCACGTGCACAAACATGTGCATGTGCTCATGTGTACAGTTGAAAAGCCTGTTGACCATCTGACAAACCTTAGGAAGAGACTGAGAAAGCCTCTTAAGTCATCAGCACAGAGAAGTGAGGCTCAGCTTCCTTGGCAGTTGTTTCTCCTTGTCCTCCCTGATCTTCGGTGTATGGTGTGTGCAGATGTGTACATTTTGTGAGCACATGGAGGTCATGGGACAAGTCTTCACCTTCTACCTCGAGACCAGGTGTCTTACTGTCCTCTATTACAAACACAAGGTCCCCGTCTCTGTCTCTTATCTTACAGTAGGAATGCTGGCCTTCTGAACTCAGATCCTTAGCATTCTGTGACAAATGCTACCCACTGAACCATCTTCCAGCCCTGTGGTTTGTTTGTTTGCTTGTTTGTTTGAGTGCATATTGTGTATGAGTCACTAACATCTTCATGGAGTTATATGGGCTTTTGTCAATAGGCTCAGGGACTTTTCAATTTTGTCTAGGACATAGAGCAAGTGTAGGAGTCACGTTGCCCACCAGTGCTATGGCATTGTGCACTGCATTATTTGGAGTTGGACAGTCTGCTATGTGAACAGCTGTACGTGACCTTCCTGCTTCCCAGGAAGAGCCAGGCTCCCCAGACCCTGAGTAGCTCTTCATTCATTTTGGCATCTAACACAATGTAAAGAAGAACAGGAATGTGTATGAGGGGAGGCAGGTTCAATCGTTCAAAAGGCAGATCCCAAGCTTGCATTTTCTCCAGATTTGTTTACCAAGTGGGCAGTTACGTGTTATCAGACAGGAAGTAGAAATATCAAGTGCTTGGGCTGCTTGACACTGTTCCTGCCATGATATCTGGGGCCTGTGTCCATGCTGTACCACGTGGTGGATGAACCGGCCTCTGTGTGTTCTGAGTGAGATCTTTGGGGACGCTGTACTCATTATCACGTGTATTAATGCCATACGGATAGATGAAGATCTTGGTGGCTGCGCTCTCTACCTGGCTCTGTTGAAGCAGTGCCAGGAGGATCCTTATGGGAGAATGAAGGCAAGCCAAGTTGTTTATGTGCTCAACAAGGCTCTATGGAGTAACTACGTTAGGCAAGGTTCTCATGGGTTGCACAGTGAATGCCCCACTATGGCAGGAAGCACATGCGTCTGGGTTAGAGAATAGCTGGGATTCCCTGGGACACCATGGTTCATCAACAGGCAAAGTAGCTCCCATTACAAGTTTGCACTTCACATCTGCAAGGGAGAGAGTTCATAATGGCTGGCTTCAGGATTGCCCAGAGAATGGTCTGAGATAGTGTGTGTGGGTTCTGTATGTGCCACACACCCACTCCCTGCCTGCCTTGATCAGAGTGCAGATCCCATTGTTCAGGAGTGACAGGACATCTCAGTGTTGCTGACCCTGGATCATTCTGGAATGTAAAACACAAGCTGGCCCTGAAGATGACCGGGTAGCATTGAAGAGAGTGAAAGCTGCACACAAGGAGATGGGAAGTCACAAGGGCAAGATCGTGGTCCATAGAGAAGGGGTCACTGAAACAGAAACTTGTGTGGTTAAAGAACAAAAACTGGACAAGAGAATAGCCTGGAAAAGCACGTTAGGCGGAGGGAACAGAGAGGCCCAAGATATCTGAGGAGCACAGAGGTGAGGCAGCCCCTGTACTCACAGGCACTTGTATCTGAGTGGCTCTGGAGGGTGGCCATATTTAAACGGGAGGATGTTGAAGGTATGTGGGTCTCATAGGAGGAGGTGGCTGTCACAGTGAAGCTTGGCAGCTGGGAAGAAGGGCCACAGGCATGCAGGGGTCCAGGGCCCTTTCCATCCAGGGGTTAAGGGAGAGTTGCCCCAGTTTGATCCTGTCCCGTCCCCTGTCCCCATGCTCCTGCTTGGCATGCTTCATCCACTGTCCAGCATGGTATTCAGTCCCCTTTCCAGCCCGTCTTGTCTGACAGTTACCTTTCCTCACCCTGGGAGTAGTTAAATCAGCCCCAGCTCACCCATAGGTTATCTCCAAAGATCCTGTAGAATTCAAAGCTTGCATTTTTTTCCAAGACATTTTTGTTTCCTTGTAGGCTTAAATGTCAAGTTGAGGGGATGTGGCTAGGATGGCCTTAATCAGCCATTGTGGCTCAGGGTGCACTGTGCACAGTCATTAGCATCCACACTTCTTTGTAGGACCCCCCTCTGTCTTTCCCTGCCAGCTTGCATACTGGCAAGACTCATTTTATTTACTTGTCTGAGACAAGGTCTTTCTTGGTAGGCTGACCTCAAGCCCAAGCTTCTTCTGCCCCAGTCTCCTGAATACTGAGACTACAGGTATACACTGTGCCCGATTTAGGGGTATCTTTAGAGCCACCCCTGTTGTAATATTAGCTAGAACACACCAAGTACCCAACTACGTCTTTGCTGTATCATTTGATGCTTCTTAACTCATTCTGAGAGTTTAGCAGCCAGAGAAGGTAGCTTTGTGGTTATTCCCATTTTATACATGGAACAATGGAGGAACAGAGAGGGGAAGGGAATCACCCAGGGCATATAGCTAGAGTTCCAATGGAAAATGTCAGTGTGTCTGTCTGTCCACCCATCTCCCTATCTATCATCTATCATGTACTCTCATCTCCTGCACCATCTGTTCTTCTGCATCCTGCCCATGCCTCCCCCAGTTCCTTAGCATTCTTGTCTTCATTAGCATCACGTTGAGTCACCGCCACTGCTAATCCATAACTGCTTCTCCACCTCCAACTTCTGTTCTCAAGTCATTGATTCACAGGGCCATTTTGTAGCCTTTCTCCCGCTGCTCCTCCCTTGAGTGACATTGTCATGGCATTTTAAAAAAAAGTGTTAAATCAGAGGCACAGAGACAATTGGGACGAAAAGACACATATCCCGAAGAGTGACTAAATGCATCTAAACAACTTCATGGTTCCTTCCAGACCCAAGATTGAGTCTGGGCTTCAGTCCACCCACAGTGGCGTCCCCAAGTGGCAACAGTGTAGATCTGCATGCCCTCCACACAACTGAAGCTATTTTCTAAGTCAGGGATGTGTTATCCCTTCGAATTATTTCAGTCTGTGCAAAAAGCAAGACTACATTTCCATTGTTCTAAGTGATGTAGCATGGGTCAGAGGCTTCATCATTGCCATGAACACCCCAAGATAGGAGTCCTTGTGTTCAGCCATTGAATGTTGCTCATAGTTTGGGAAAGGTACAGCTAGTGGTTGGGCTGTGGGAGAAGGCAGAGAGCAGGTGGAGGCCCACGTGGACTCTGGTGAGGGTTGCCTCCACAGCCATTGAAGCCCCTTCTCCTCCTCCAGGATGGCCAGCCGGAGCAATGACAAGGATGGTGACTCTGTGCACACAGCCAGTGATGTTCCTTTGACCCCAAGGACCAACTCCCCTGATGGGAGACGCTCGTCCTCAGACACATCCAAGTCCACATACAGCCTGACTCGGAGAATCTCCAGTAAGTGCCTGGGACAGTTGGGGTTGAGGGACCATTCTCTTAGTACAGGGGGGAAAAGCTAGCTGAGCATGGTGGCTCATGCCAGAAATCTCTGAGAATCTAGGATAGCCTGGAGTGTGATATGAGTCCCAGGCCAGCCTGAGCTATCTCAGAGTGAGATCCTGTCTCAGAACAACCCCAGCAGTGCTTACACTCAGGGTCATAGAAGCAGGAAAACAAACGTAAGGGAGACCAAGGGGTATTGTCCCTGTAGACATGCTTTCCAACTGTTTGTAGCCTAACTGGCTTCCACCTAGGCATGCTGGCCCCTGGGCTCACCCTCCTGAAGTGGGGCAGTGTAGCACCTCAGCTGGGGAGGTTCCTGGTTCCTGCACTTGCAAGTGCAGGGCTCTAGAAGGCATGCATGGTCTAGTCCTTCATCCACAAGGTGTGCTAATGTCTCACTTAATAATCCAAGGGACTGTAGAAGCAGATGGCTCAGGGCATATCATCCATTTAGAATACTACCTGGTACCAAGCTACGCTGAAGACTGTGATGGTGATGCTCCTTGGGCTACCACCCCTCACACTAAACAAGAATGCAGTTATTTCTCTGTTTGCACATTCTGAACCCTTGGGTTCAACTGATCCAAGCATTTAAAGGCTGAGGTAGGAGAAATATAAATTCAAGGCCAGCTACATAGTAAATTCCATGCCATTAGGGGCTATTTAGCAACTCCCTGTCTCAAAGAACCAAGAAAAAAGGATTGTGTGTGTGTGCCCCATACTTAACACAGACTTTCTTTTCATGTCTTTATTACATGAACAATATGATATAGTGGCCAAGCCTGGTGGTGCAGGCCTATTTTCCTAGATAGTCAAAAGGCTGAGGTAGGGGATCATGAGTTCAAGGCTAGTTTGTTCCTCTCGGTGGTGCTGTATCTCAAAATAAAACGTGAAGAGAAGCTCATGCCTGCAGCTCAGTGGTAGAGCCTGGCCTAGATGCCTGAAGCCCTGGACTGAACCCACCACCCTGCAGGGGGAGGACACACATAGGAAGCTTCATTTCACTGCACTTGGATTGTACTCAGCATGGTGACTATTTGAAGGCGGTACGGGGGTCACCCAGCCTTCTGGCACTGGGATACAATGTCATCTACAAATATACTCAGCTGCATTCGTATGTAGCCTGGACGTGCTCGTGGGCTTCGGACTGAACATACATGAATGTATATGATGGGCATGCATGGGTGATGCTCTTTTGCATTTTTAAATTGTGTGTATGTATGTCATTCTGTCTGTCTGTCTCTCTGTGTGTATGTGTCCGTGCATACCATGGTGCATGTGTGGAGGTCAGAGGGCAACGTTTGGGCGCTGGTTCTCTCTTTCCATCATGAGGGACTGAACTCAGGTTCCCAGGCTTGGTAGCAGGCACCTTTACGTGCTGAGCTACTGGGTCACCCCCCATGTTATTTCATGTAAGGGTTTTAAGCATCTGAGTGCTTGGCCAAGTCAGGGGTAATAAAATGGATTCCAAGGCTCATGGAACACCTGCATTTCCAGTGTGCACTGAAGAGCTCACTGAAGCAGAGAAGCCTATGTGGGCATCTGGGGATGTTTGCTAAGGTCACCAGGTGGCTGGTGGTGGTGATCATTGTTCTCGGTGGCTGTTTAGGTCTGGATTCCCGGCGTCCCAGCTCCCCACTCATTGACATCAAACCTATTGAGTTTGGTGTTCTCAGTGCCAAGAAAGAAACCATCCAGCCATCTGTGCTGCGCAGGACCTACACCCCTGATGACTACTTCAGGAAGTTTGAGCCCCGACTTTACTCTCTTGACTCCAATCTTGATGATATAGACTCTTTGACCGATGAGGAGATCATGTCCAAGTACCAGCTGGGCATGCTGCACTTTAGCACACAGTATGATCTGCTGCACAACCACCTCACCGTGAGGGTGATCGAGGCCCGGGACCTGCCACCTCCAATCTCCCATGATGGCTCTCGCCAGGACATGGCCCACTCCAACCCCTACGTCAAGATCTGCCTCCTGCCTGACCAGAAGAACTCCAAACAGACAGGAGTCAAACGAAAGACCCAGAAGCCTGTGTTTGAGGAACGCTACACCTTCGAGATCCCCTTCTTAGAAGCCCAGAGGAGGACCCTGCTGCTCACTGTGGTGGATTTTGACAAATTCTCCCGCCACTGTGTGATTGGGAAAGTAGCCGTGCCTTTGTGCGAGGTGGACTTGGTGAAGGGTGGCCACTGGTGGAAGGCTCTGGTCCCCAGTTCTCAGGTAAGGCTTGACAACCCAGAATTAATTTCTTTCTTTGTTTCTTTGTTTGCTTGTTTGTTTGTTTGTTTGTTTCTTTCTTTCTTCTATTTTTTTAAAAAAAAGATTGATATTTTAATTCATTTTACTATTTAAATTTTTCTTTTGAAGCTGGGTGTGGTGACACATTCCCATAATCCCAGCACTTGGGAAGTGCAAAGAGGCTCAGAAGGTCAGGGTCACCTTTAGCTGTGTAATGAATTTGAGGTTAGCCTGGGCTATATAAGATCTTGTGTGTCAAAAAAACCAAAGACCAAAAAAAAAAAAAAAAAAAAAAAAAACCAATGTATTTTAGTTGTTTTTTATTGTGAAATAGTCTTAAGCTTATATGAAGTTTCAAAACCACCAGAGCTCCAATCATCCTCTTCTCCATTGTCACCAGGACATTTTTACAGCCCAACAAACATAAACTATACACAGGACACTGTGAACTGAAGGAGAGCAAGTTCAGACTGCAGTGGTGTCTACACATGCCCCCTCACCATATTTGTGTGCGTGTGTGAGTATGTGTATGTGTGTGTGCATGCATACACATTGTGTGTGTGCAGGGACATGTATGTATGAATGTGTGTTTGTGTGTGCACATGCATGTATGTGTGACTGTGTATGAATGTGTGAGTGTGTGTGCAGGGGCATGCATGGGCATGGGCATGCATGTGTGAGTGTATGTTTGCCTGTGTATATGCATGTATGTGTGTGTATGCACATGTGTGTGTGTGTACATGGGCATGCATGTGTGTGTATGTGTTTATATGTGTCCGTGTGCATGCAAGGATGAGAGTGTGTATGGGTGTGCATGTGTACATATAAGTATGTGTATGTCCGCATATGTGCATGCGTATTCATGTGTGAGTGTATGAATCTGTATGAGCATGCATGTGCATGTGTATGTGTGTATGTGCATGGGCATATGTGTGTGTGTGAGAGAGTGAGAGAGAGAGAGCGAGAGCGATTATTCTATGAAATCTTTTCACTCTTTGGTGTACTGTAGAGGTGTATGGGTCTGGAGTATGTAAGGTGTATGAATATGCACTCGTGTGTGGAAGGAGGCTAGAAAGGATGTTATGTGTCCTGCTCCATCACTCTCTGCCTTATTTCTCTGAGGCAGGGGCTCTCACTGAACCTGGAGTAGACTGGTATCCAGCAAGCCCTAGAGATCCTCCTGTCTCTGTCCCCACAGCACAGGAGTTACAAACATACGTAGCCATGCCTGGGTTTTCAAGTGGGCTCTGGGATCCAGACTCAGGTCCGTGCGCTTATGAAGCAAGGACTTTTATGAGGCACCTCTCCAGCCCCAGTTCTGTGAAATCTTACCACATACACAGATTCATGGCCCAGCCACCCCAGGGACACTTTTGCCACTGACGCTGACCTGTTTAATCAGGAGAGGGGTTGTCCAGGGTATAAAGCTACCAGTCATTTTGACTTTCAGAAAGTAATTTGGAAGAAAAAAAGTACAAAAACAGGGGCAGTGGAGCTGATGCACAGATGTTTCTCAGGCAAACTATGCGGTGATCGGCTTCCTTCCCATGTCCAGCCTGGACACGAGAGACATGTGATTAGCTGCTGGGCACACAGCTGAGCTGTGACTTCAAGAGGCAGTTAAGCACCTGTGTGTACCCGTTGTGGGCAGAGAGAGCTGAACAGTCCAGGGAAGGAGAAGGCACATCCAGGAAGAGACATACCTTGTAGACTGCACTGGTGAGGGTGGCCCAGCCCAGTGAGTTGCAAACAAGGTATCGGTACATGAACATGCTGGGGGCATCTCAAAGCTATTCAATCTTGGTCAAGAATTCAGTGACCCAGGGCTGCCTTCACAGAGGCACATTAGTTGGTTTATGGTGAGTTATGTGCTAAGGTTTGAACCCAGAACATTGTGCATGCTAAGTGTACCCTCTCCTGTGAGTCATGTCACATCCCAGGGGCATACTGGTTTTCCAGTGTGGGGACAAGAGAACTGTCCTGTTAGCTGTGTCTAAGATGGATGTCTGCCCCATTCTTCATATGGATTCCCCATGAAGAAGGCCCCGGGGCAAGACACATCATTTATCAGGGAGATGCTACCAACTGGGGACACCAGGAGGGATTTGGAAATCAGAAAGTGTATGTGATGTACAGGTCAACACAGTGGGCCATTGTCTGGTCCTTAACCCTGCCAGGGACAAGGGAGTTTAGGCAAGGCACACATGGGAGCCCAGTATTGTTCACTCACAGAATTGTTCAGTGAAGGCTATTGAGAACTGGGAGCTTAACTCCCTGGCAATTTTGGCCTGCAGTCCTAGCAAATAAGAGACCTCTGATGCCCATCATGGGAAGTGGCATCCAGACACAGGTCTTTGAAGCAGGGAGGACAAGGAGAGGGCAGGCAGCACACAGGGACAGTCGTAAGTCTGGCTTCATACCATAGACACTTCCTCTGGGCCACTCTTCCCTCCCGCATTGCCATCAGAATCTGCTGGGTGCTTCCTTCATCTAAGGCAACAGTTGACTACAATTAGTGTTCAAAGAATCACCCTGTCTCAGCCATTCAGAAGTTTACAGTTGGGGGATGGGGAGAGTTCCATCTTGCCAAACTCAAACACCATTCTTTATCGAAAACCTCGGAGAAGCAGAGAAACTGTTTGGCACCCACACCCCCAACCTGGAGGTCTTGCTCAGTGTTAGCTTCCCTTTCAGCATGGTCCTCTGGGAGCCATGCTGTGGCTGTCTCTCCTCCCTCCTTCTCTTCCTTCCTCATTTCCCTCTCTCCATTCCCTCTTTCCCAATCCCTTTCTCTTCCTTCCCTCCCTCCCTTCCCTCCTCCTTCCTATGAAGCTGGTAGCCAAGGCTGCCCTGCTGGCATTTGAGCCCGGATGCAGAGGGCTTTTCTCTTAGCCATTCTTACACAGAAACCTACATCACTTGGGCAAAGCACCAGCAACTTGGACTAGCCTTGAACTCACGATCCTCTTGCTTTAGACATCCGAGCGCTAGGATTACAGGCATGCACCATCATGCCTGGCTAGAATTATCTTCAGTTTGGGAAGGGGGTGGACTGTCTTGGCAGGTAGCTCAGCTAGTAATATGCATGTTGTGAAAGCATTAGGACCTAAGCTTAGTTCCCATTTAAAAACCTAAGTTCCAGGTATGTGTCTGTAATCCCAGTGCTTGTGGGGCTGGGGCAGAAGGGTGTTTGGGTCCAGTGTGAGACCTTGCCGCAAAAAATAAGGTAGAAGAGGACTGGAGGGATGGCTCAGGGGTTAAGAGCACTGGCTGATCCTCTAGAGGACTGGGGTTCAATTCCATGAGATCCATCATACCAGGCATACATGCCATATATACATATGTATGTATATGTGTGTGTGTGTGTGTATGTGTGTGTGTATGCATGTAGGCAGAACACCCATACATATAAAATAAATATTTACATGAAAAATAAGGCAGAGAGTCATTGAGAAAAATACTGGATATTGACCTTCAACCCCACATGTACACATACACATAATGCATGAATGCACATGCGTGTGCGTGCGCGTACATGCATGCAGGAGGGAGATTTAAGGTTTCCAATCACTCCCCTCCACCACACTCACTCAGTCCTCCCTTTCCCACCTCACTCACCACAGCAGTATGTTTGGTACTAGAGACAAGCCCATGTTAACACATCATCATTGCAGTTTGGGGTACACTGTTAACGTGTACATCCCATAGATCTGGGTAAATGTCTAGTGACATATGTGCACTGTGATAGCAGCAGATAGAGTGGTATCACCAGGGCTTGTGAGATACTCAGAGTTCTATGCTGATTGGGCTCAGTACCTGGAAACTGCCTAGAGTTATGGACGCCCCCAGCCTGCCTTCTGGACTGCTAAAAACAGCCTGGTAAACAGAGGCTCCTAACTGCCTTCTGTATTTTGAGATTCCTCACCAACTGCTACTGTCACCATTCAGCCCCTTAACCAGGCAAATGGCAACATTTTAAACTTGCTCTGAGATGCTGTCAGCCCTGACCTTTTAGAACCCTGGTGTGTGTGTGTGTGTGTGTGTGTGTGTGTGTGTGTGTGTGTTAAAGCTGTTTCTGACTCAGCTTCTGATAGACAGCCCCATAGTGCTTCTGGGGAACAGACCAGAGCCTTATAGAGTAGCAGAAATTAGAAGCTTCCCTGTGTAGGGGCCTTGTGTGCCCCTCCTCCCTCAGTAGAAATCAATTTCACACTCGAAAGCTTATTAAAAATTTAATTACATTTTTTATTTACTTAGTGTGCATGTATTATGGAGCACTTGTGGAGGTCAGAGGACAAGTTGTGAGAACTGTGTAGGATCCAGGATCAAACTCAGGTCACCAGGCACGCAGCAAGCACCCTTACCTGCTGTTCTAACTTGCTTTCTATTGTGGTGACAACATCATGACCAGAACCTACTTGGGCAGGAAAGGGTTTTATTTGGCTTATATATGGGTCACAGTCCATTGAGAGAGGCCAAGGCAGGAACCTGGAGCAGGTACTGAAGCAGAAGGCAGGAAAGAGTGCTGCTCACTGGCTTGCTTCCTACGGGTTTGCTCAGCTCCCTTTCTTCCTTTCTAATTTTATTTTTTTTTATTCACTTTACATTCCACTCACCGCCCCCATCATCCCTCCCACAATCCCCTCCCCATCCCCCTTAGTCTCTGAGAAGTTGGCCCCCCTGGGGTATTCTCCCCACCCTGGCACATCAAGTCTCTGTGAGGCTAGACACATGCTCTCCCACTGAGGCCAGACAAGGTGGCTCAGCTAGAACATACCCCATGGATAGGCAACAGCTTTTGAGATAGCCTCCACTCCAGTTGTTGGGGGATCACATGAAAACCAAGCTGCACATCTGTTACATATGTGTGGGGAAGCCTAGGTCCAGCCCATGTATGCTTTTTGGTTGGTGGTTCAGTCTCTGAGATCCCCAAGGGTCCAGGTCAGTTGACTCTGTTGGTTTTCCCATGGAGTTCCTATCCCCATCAGGGCTGCAATCCTTCCTCCTACTCTTCCATAAGAGTCCTCAAGCTCCATCCACTGTCTGTCAGATTGCTTTCTTATACAACACAGGACTACCTGCCCAGGAGGGGCACTGCCCACAGTAGGCTGGACCCTCCTCTATCATTTAACAATCAAGAAAATGCCCCACAGACCTGCCTTCAGATAATCTGATAGAAACATTTTATCAATAGAGGTGCCTCTTCCTAGATAACTCTAGCTTGTGTCAAGTTGATAAACAAACAAACAAACAAACAACCAGGACACCTGCTGTGCCATCTCACTGGCCCCAACATGAGTTTTTGATCCCTAGTTACAACAGGAACTAAAGGAGGAACCAGAAGCAATGTGGGTGAACATCCCTATTGCTTACGTGAGAAGGCTGCAACACAGAAAGATTGAGTGACTAGTCCAAGGTCACACAGATTTTCATGGTAGAATCGGGACTAGTTGGGTTGCCTGGCTTCTAGGCAGGTCTTGCTACTATCCCAACCATCTCTACTGCCAGCCCCCCTCAGACAATATGGTCCAGTGACAGGTAAAAGCATGGACCCTGCAATCACACAGGCCTGGGTTCAAGTCCTGGCTCTGCCACCTTCTAGAAATATGTGCTCAAAAAGCTTCCACTTCAATGCTCAGCCTCAATTTTCTGTCTGTCACAGAAGGTGGTGGGTGATATTAGAATTGTGCCTGGACCCTACAGTATCACTGTCATCGTCACCATCCTCATCACTGGGTTCTCTGAGAGCTAGATGAGATCACACTTGGACCATGCCCAGTATACATTGCCTTCTGTGGCTATGGCTCATTTGTATAGTGAATGTGTCAGGTTTCTCATGTGTCGGTTCCAAGTGGGTTTGGGGATGGAGTTGGGAATGGGAGCTTGAAGTCTACACTGAGAGTGATAAAACTCACAGTCCTAAACTGTTCCTCACACTGGCACTCCCCTGGAGTAGCCTCTGAGAGGCCTATTTGCAACCCAGTGTCCAGAGCTGTACCAGATCCCAGTTCTATGAGTTCTCCAGAGTGTCCACTAGCATTCTCCCTAATAGCCAAAGAACATGTGGATGAATGTCGCCTTGCTGTGGATTATCTAATATAGTAAAGGAAGGGTCTCTAGGATGACATGAAGTTTGCAGGAATGAGAGGTTTGCTGAGCTGGGTGCTAGGTAGGGAATTAGGGGACAAAGGTGAAAAGATGGCTGTCAGGATGAAGATTCATTTGACTGAGTTGCAGGATGTTGGGGGTAATGGGAGGCCCCTCTGTGATCTGCAGTAGTCTAAAGTTGAGATCCCTGAGTGATCTTATCTGAACCAGTGACTTGAAACAACATTGCTTTGGACAAAAGATGCAACCTTATGCTGCGGGCATATGAAGAGGGAAACTGCTCACAAAGTGGCTGGGGAGCAAGAGGAGAGAGACCAGTGTCCTTCATTCTCTCTCAAGGACAAACCCTCAGGCATCAAAAGGCCTTCAAATAGGCCACACACCTCTGACAACTGAAAACTCCACCTACCATAACACCAAGGAAGGGGCCAAGCCTTTGACACATGGAGCATCAAAAAACTCTCTCGTGCAAACTATGACATCTCTTGAATTCCCGTTTCTCCTTCCTTTCTTGGCTCAGCATCATTTATGCAGGGGAGGCTTGGGAAGGTGAGTTCCAAGAGCATTTCTCAGTCTTGGTGATACATGCTGTCAGCCTAGTTAAGTAGGTCATTGGTTGTGGGAGTTGTTTATAGACTAGAAACGCCGTCACAGGGTCTCTCACCTGTCTGTGTCACTGCTACAGCCTGTGGTCACTCAGACAGTGGATGATTATTGAGCACTGTCTTAGTTACTTTCTATGTTAGTGAAGAGACACCATGACCAAGACAGAGGGTGAGTCCATGACCATCATGGCAGGGAGCAAGGCAGCAAACAGGCAGGCATGGTGCTGGAGCTGGGAGTTTACATCTGATCCACAGCCACAAGGCAGAGAAAGAGCTAACTGGAATAGCATGGGCTATCAAAACCCCAAAGCCCACCCCCAGTGACACACTTCTTCCAGTAAGGCCACACCTCCTATTTCTTCTTAAATGGTTTCACCAACTGGGGGCCAAGCATGGGGGCCATTCTCATTCAAACCATTACAAGTTCCTGCCATGAGTTTGCCTGACAGGTGGTCCTTTCTCTGTGGGTATCTGTTTGCTGAAAGGTGGTACAATGCAGGGCAGAAGAAGGCTTTCCGTGCAGAAACGGAAGGAGGAAATGGTATAAAAGGTTGAGGTCAGTGTTCCTGATATAGCCTCTCCCTTTGTGTCTTCCAGTCACTTCCCTGGAAGGTCCCCAAGGCCATCCTGCCTATGGTGGGTCTGCATGAGGGGGGACCATATCTAATCATAAGGTTGCTGTATGACTGATCTTGATTGTCAGTTCGATTGAATTGAAGAAGCCTGGAGATTAGTAAGGCATGCCTCTGGATCTGTCTGCCCAGAAATGATTAGACCATGAAGGTTACGCCCTAATGAATGGTTTAATCCATTGGTAGATTCTCAGTTTCAGTACACTGTTGTTATGTGCTGAAGCTGTGGAAGGTGGAGTCTTGTTAGAGGAGGCATCCCTGGGGCACATCCTCGAGGGCCCTATCTTCCCCATCCCTGTAGTATTCTACTCAGCTTCCTGCTTCCCACAGTGTGAGCAGAAACCTCCAAAGCCATGAGCTGAAATAAACTCGTCCTTCCGCTGGGTATGTCCAGTGTTTGGTCACAACAATGCAGAGTCTAACATAGCTGCCTATCAGTTCTCCACTGAGACTAGGCAGCACACCTAGCCTGGGTTCAGGTTGGGGCTGAACACTTGCAATAAGATACTCACTGGTTGCCCAGTTGGTACAGGATAAATCTGGCTGTTTTGTGAAGGAGTGGATCAGAAGTAGGTTGGCTGTGTCTGTACGGCCATCCAGTCTAAGACAGTAGCTCTCAGACACCAGTATACTGACCTGCTCTCCAAGCTTTCTTGGAGGACTGAGTGTCACACACAAAGCTATAAGTAAACATTTTACTGGGCAACATTTCCAGCAGGTCTGCTGAGAGCCAGAAGCACTGAGAAGATGAAGGTACTGCTCTGAATGAGCTCGCGGTCCTGTGGAGCAGAAAGAAAAATAGAAGGCTGGGGGGTGTGGCTCAGTGGGTAAACTGTGTCCCTAGCATGGGTTTTTCACCCATGCTTGGGTTCTCTTCCCAGCACCGCTTAAACCAGACATGGTAGAGCATGTCTGTATTTCCCGTACTCATGGGGTAGAGACAAGAAGAGAGATCAGAAGTTCAAGGCCATCCTCAGCTACTTGTTGAGTTTGAGACCATCCCGGCTTACATGAAACTTGTCAAATAAATAAATAAATATTTTTTAAAAATAAAGAGGAGGAGGGGTAAGGAAACAAAAAATAAAATGGAGCCTTACCTTGCTTGTACACAAAGTCAAGAACTTACATTTAGAAGTTCATCTTAGAAGGAAATAAAGAATATGTTTATAACTTAATCATAGCTAAGCATCTTTTTAAATGGTCAAAATAAAAAAGCACAAACCACAGAATGAGTAAATGTATTCACCATCTAAAGTTGGTGGGCTTCTTCTAGACCAGAAGCTCTGGTAAAAGACATGAAGACAAGCTGTGAGCTGGGGAACATGTTTGCGCTAACATGTTGGTTTGCCACTACGACGTAATTAAGTACTGCACATGGGCAGCTCAAAAAAGAGAGGTTAGCAGTTCTCATGATTCTGGAAGGTGTTGCTTGAGCCATGTGTCCTTGGCAGGAAGGGTCTGCTCTGCACTTCTCTTAGCTTTCCATGGTTTGCTGTCCATTTGTGTCCTCTGTCATCTAGGCATACACTGTCATCTGTATGCGTATTCTCTTTGTATTTAAATGTTTCCCCTTTATAAGGATGTCAGCCATATTGGATCAGGGTCCTCCCTCTCCAGAATAGCCTCATCTTGACCAACTACCTGTCATAACTGTTTTAAAAAAGGAAGGGCTTTCTAACATGCTTTAGGCTTGAAATTGAACACAGCAAGTATGTTTTGGGAGGACAGAACTCCAGCCACATATAATTGCTAAATTAGCATCTGTAATATTGAAGGTCTTTTGTATATTAGTGTGGAAAGAATAATGAGCAAAAAAGAAATGGACAGGATTTTCATAGCCCTGAAAAAAAATACCCATTCTCCTCAGCAGTCAGGAGAATACAAACTAAAGCCCCTGAGCAGCTACTTGTCTGCTGTGGTTTGAGCATAAAATGTCCCTCACAGGCTCACATATTGAAAACGAGGCTGCTTGGGAAAGACGTAGGACCTTTAGGAGGAGAAACCTTGCTAGAAGAAATATGTCCCTGGGACTGGGCCATCGCTTTCTTCTTTTCTCCCTACAGCCCTGTAACCCCAACTATCCTCCCTTGAGTCCCTCCCATGGACCCCCTCTCAAGTTGATACTCTCTCTTTCTTTGAGTATATTTGTTACATGCATGTAGATAAATGTAGGTGCAAGCTCTGCTGAGGGATATATATATATATATGTATGTATGTATATGTATATGTATATGTATATGTATATGTATATGTATATGTATATGTATATGTATGATTTCCAGGCTGACCACTCTGGGTTGGACAACCAATAAGAGGCCTATCCCTGGGAGAGGACAGTTCTCCTTCTCCCAGCAGTCAACAGTTCATTGTCTAGGAGTAGGATGACGTTTCCTCCCTTCCATGTTAACATGTCCGTTGATATTGCTATCGTTCAGGTCTTGTTAGTACAACCATCTCATGGAAAGGATCTCACAGCAGACTCCTGGTATTTTGTCTCTTACGTCTTTTCATCCCATCTTCCCCAATGTTTCCTAAGCCATAGAGCAGGCGCTGTGGTGTAAATGTAACTCCTGGGGCTGGGCTCCCCAGCATCTGTTGATGTCTGCATTGTGTCTGGCTGTGGTTTTCTGTGTTGGTCTCCATCTCCTGTAAAGAGAGGCTTCTTTGATGAGGAGTGGTAGCTACCGTTTCTGTAGGCATAAGTCTAAGATTTAGAATGTACGAAGGGATTATGTTGGTCTGGCAAACTTTCAATAGCCAGTTCTTGTCTAAGGTCCATTATGTCACTAGCCTCAGGAAGCTGGCCAGGTTTCCAGCACCTGGGATGACTCCCCTCCTGTTTAAGTGGGCCTTAGGTCCAACTAGACAGCTGTTGATTGGTACCCAACATGTGGGTACCACTTATTACACCTTTATTCATATCTTACCATGCTAGTAATTGTGACTCCCTGATGCTGCTGCTGGGCAGACTATTTAATTGCTCCCTTCCTTGGCAGCTTCTATAGCATTTTCTGGAAACTAAACCATAGGAAAGAGTCTTCAAGATCAGACCCAGCTCCAGTCATCTGAGCCCTGTGTCCAAAGTACGTGGTATTGTCAGCAGTAGGGGCCCATCCTCAGCCCTTCAGAGGCAACCAATGATAACCTCTATTGTTGCTTGGATTATCCTAAACAATCCTTCAAAAGGTTGTTCCCACTTGTGTCTGATAGTAGGGTTTAAGTATTGTGAGTTTTGTTCAGTTTTGTTAGACTATGGTTCTTGTGGGGAGCACTGTCAGCTCAAATGGCTTAATTTCCTTTAATGTGTGTGTCTGTGTGTGTGTGAGTGTGTGCGTAAGTATATAAGTGTATATCTTAGTGTATATGTTTATATATACATACAACTGTGTGTATAGCTTCAGGTAGATATAATATGATTCTGTGAGTCTTTATCACACAAGCTCAGTGTGTTTGTCCATCCTTCTCCTTCTGTACTGACCTCCCCCCTTTTCCCCAGTTGGGGCCCACTCCCCCATTATTCCATTTCTCAGGGGTTTGCAGTGTGACCATCAGAGTCATGCTCCTGTTGCCGTGCCTTACCTGCCATGATAGACTGTGACCCCTTGGAACTGTAAGCTGAAATTAAACCCTTTCCCTTTGAAGTTGCTTCAGGCAGGTCTTTTATCACAGCCATCAGTAAAGTAACTAATACATCGCTGAGCAAGAACGATGAGAAGCTTGACTGTGGCAGACAGATGCAGCCCACTGTATCATCACCCACATTGTGGGCGTGGAGAAGACCTTGGGCTTGGATGGAAAGTCAGAAGTCAAGGGCTCTGAACAAAGAGTGACAGACAGTAATCCTCCCCTGAGCATGACTTTGCTTTCCACGGTCTCACCATGGTCAAACATGATCTAAAGATGTAAACGGGAAATTTGTGAAATGATTCATAAATTTTAAACAGCTTACTATAGTGCATTATTCTGATTCTTCTTATATTAATATGCATAATCTATAGTAAATTTTGTTTTATTGTAGGTAAATATGAATAGAGAAGTCATGATGTGTATAGACTGTGCTTTCAGGCACCCACTGAAAGTTGGCCCATATCCCCCATCAATAAATGATAAAGGGGGACCAATGCACATTAAATTGACATCTGACTGTATAATTCTGCTAATTTTCTTGTCATGGGGGAAAAATACTAAACAGAAGCAACTTTAAAGGAGAGGCTTTCTTTGGTTCACAGTTCAGATGTGTAGGCCATCGTGTCAGGGACAATCTGGTGGCTAGAACAACTTGGTCCATGGTGGCACATGCCAGGGGCTGGGCACATTACTCCTCATCCTAACAGCAGAAGCAGACAAAAAACCTTCAAGTCCTGGCCGAGTGAACTGCTTCCACCAGCTAATCCCCATGTCCCAAAGGTTCCACAGTCTCTCCAAACAGCACTGGCAGCTGGGACCAATATTCAAACCCAGGATCTGGTGGGGGATGCTTCACATTCAAGCCATGACAATAGTCCATTGGAGAAAGTGAACAGCCGTATGTTAGGAGTCACCATGACCTTGCATCCGTTTGTTCAAGCATTAGCACCTTTTCTAGTCCCCCCTCCCCCCAGGCTCAGATTCAAATTTTGTCTGCTGGTGGCCATGAAGTTAGCTTACCCCTTTGGCAACCAATCCTCCAATCCAATTGATCTTACTGTTTCTTGAGCCGATTATCCTACTTTAGGGTTTATGAGAAGGATATAATCTAAAAGAACATTCCTAAGTATTCCATTGAGGTCATTACAAATAACTGGGTGGGGCTGGGAGCTAGGAAGATTTCTTAGCTGCATAAACATGATCAGATCCCCAGCACCCATGTAAATGCCCAATGAGCATGGCAGTACACCTGTAATTACAGTGTGCAGACACTAAAGAGAGTGGATTCCCTGGAGCAAGCCAGCTAGTAAGACTAGCTGTACCTGTGAGCTATGGGTTTTATTGAGCGATCATGTCTCAATGAATATGGTGGAGAGGAATTGAGGAAGATTCCCTATGTCAACCTCTGGCCAACACACATACAAACACGAATGTGCTCCCATGTGAACACATGCACATGCACATAACTACACACAACCCAGGTATCTATCAATAGGAAAATAGTTATGACCCAGTGTAGAATATAAGACAGTACTTATAGCTGATGCATAGCCAGGTCATTACGTGGGAAATGTATGTGTTTAAAGTTTTCTACAAGGAAATTTTGGAATCTGCTGAGGACACAAGCTATGTAAATACAGGCAACTGTGTGGACAGCCACGGAAGGAGACAAGGACATCCTGATCAAGTGTGTGACATCCTGATCAAGTGTGTGACATCCTGATCAAGTGTGTGAAATGCTGTATTTTGAAAAATACTAAAATGTGGTTTCCTGGAAAATGGATTTTGCTTTTTAAAAAATTCTTCAGAAAGGTTGTTTGTACAGTAAATTAGGAAACAAAAGACTTCTCCCAGGTGGCCAGAGTAAGGAGAGGGCCCGCAGGGCAGCTGTGTTTGGGCCTCATGAAAAGCTGTGTGCACACTTGTGAAGCCTTCTGTGAGGTAAGCGTGAGATCGGGAGCATTTAGACATTTAGAAGCACTTCAAAGGAAGCCTGTGAGGAGATGACCTGGCTCTTGTTTTCCCCAGAAAATGTCCTTTGTCCCAATGGTTTTCTTTGATTTCCTTTTTATTGATTAGAGCTTGACTGTACTCAAAGGCTGCCGAAGAGGATCTGTGTTTTCATTTTCTTTCTCCCTTCCTTGCTTCATTTCTTTTTCTTTTTCTTTCTTTTTCTTTTTCTTTTTTTTTTGGCCTGGGTGGAGAGCTATGGCATTTGCACAAGCGGGCTGCTGGGAGAGCTGGCGGGGGGGTGGGGTGGGGATCTGGATTCATTTGAGTAATTTACAGACTGTCTATTTTGGGTCTCCCTAGCCCACCCCACGTGGCGCTACTCAATTAAGCTCATCAGGCTTTTATAAAAAAGGAAACGAGGCTTGTTTATTTGTGACATCTCCTCTAAAGGGAAAAGGCAGAAATGATTCTCCCACCCAGTTGCTCCTCCCACCTCAGCTTCTAGTCTCCTGAGGCTGGGAAGGATGCTGACAGGCTGTCTTGCTCATGTCCACTTGGGGATCATGATGTGACAGTGGTTCTGTCTCCATTTGGGGGACGGACTGTGTAGTTTAGTCTCAGGATCCCCCAGATTGGAGTGGTGTGAGGTGCGTGAGTCTCACTTGACTTACAGTGCAGTCACATTCCCACAGAGCCACTGTGAATTAAAAATATTGAAATCTGAAAGTGTATTTCACCCGCCTGCTGTAGTCTGCATCTTCATTAACTCCCATTGTGCTGAAGGCATGAGCCTCAGTCAGTGCTACAGCCAGGTGATGAAGCTTTTAAGTGGGACATAGCAGAAGGTCTTTAGGTCACTGGGGCATGCCATTAAAGGGGCCTAGGATCTCTTCTCCTCTTTAGCATCTCAGCTGTCCTGTGTGGTCCAGAGGCAGATCTATGGTAGCCCTGCTTTGGGTTCCAAATGAGTGCATTTATTAAGTGCATGGAAAGCATAAGAGCAGCAAGAAGGAGCTAAGCAGAATAGCAAGTGAGATAGGAAGTGCACTGGTGCACTGTACTGTGCTGTTCAGGCTCTCTGAGAAGCTGGCTCTGGAGACAGGCACCTCCCCCCAAGCCATCATGCCAGGTGTTTACAACATGTGACAGAGATGCCCAAGAGGCATCAGGGATCATAAGCACCTGACAGAAATACACTGAGGAAGAAGTGGTCATCTCTGCCCTCACCCCAGTCCCTCTGGGATCTAGCTTCTGGCTTCTGCTTCCCACTATAGGCATTTTTATATTGTGGGATAAACAATAGTCACCTCCGTTGAAGACAGTATACTACCTCACTCTTCTCAAGGGCACTGTGTTTTTAGGCCCCTTAAGTCCTTGCTATTCTCTTCTCTCCCTCTTACAGAATTAGGGGGGAGCCTGCCCCCTCCAAGACAGGGATCTTTGGAGGAAACTTTGAGACTGACATGATTGGGTCTGAAATGGGGGGAGGTACCTGCTTCCTGCGAAGCTTCTCAGGGAGCTAGAACAGCACATGACAGTCCACCAATGCACATTTCACCAGCCATGATATTAGTGGTTTGCTCCACCATGAACTCCCACTGTGATATGCTGCCTCACACAGGCCCAGAGCAAAGGGGCCAGCTTGTAGTGGATTAAAACCCCCCTAAGCCTTTTCTCTTTATAAGTCAATAGTCTTAGGCATTTAGTTAGGATGACAGAAATGGCATCTGACCTTCCAAGCATCACAGTTGAGGAGAACAGCACACTTGTGGACTGGTGCCTTCCCTTGTCCCTGCATGAGTAGTGGAAGCTGTATCTGCTGCTTACAACATTGCAAGAAAGAAACTACAGATACATGCCCCGCCCCCCAGCTCAGGCAACAATCAAAATACTAAACTCAAAGACAATACGGAAAAAAGAAATGCCAAGTTGAGTCACTGGAAGTTAGGGACTCCCTACCAGTGTGCCACATGTGTCCCAGGGTAGCTGTGAATGTAGCCTGACACATTTGTAAATGATAATGTCATGTCATAATTTCAAAAGATTGGACCCTCCCATGCTATTTAGGGGCAGCCAGATGGGCACTGTGATGGCCTTGAGAACTCGAAGACATCTGGTAAGAAAAGAATAGAAAACAAGGTTGCATGATGGTGAGACTAGGCAGTTTTCAATTCAATGTGGAGATTAGATGAGAAGGTGACATTTGAGATTTCCCTGGAAACTGCAGGACTCCTGCACCAACCATCACCTCATGTTTTTTCCTTTGTTTATTCTCTCTGTGTCTCTCTGTTTCTCTGTCTGTCTGACTCTGTCCCTCTCTTTCTCTCTGTGTATATATGTGTATCTGTCTCTCTCTGGGTGTTATCTCTCTGTCTCTCTGGGTATTATCTCTCTGTCTTTCTATGCATATTTCTCTGTGTATGAGTGTATCAGGGGGGCATGTATATGAATCTGTCTGTGTGAACAAATACACATGGGGGCCTGAGGAGGACATCCAATATCTTGTCCTGCTCCACTACACCCTTTGAGACAGGGTCCTTCACAGAATGTACAGCTAGATTGGTGGCCAATAAGCCCCAGTGATTACACACGCATACATACACACACACACACACACACACACACACACACACACACAGCACAAGAGTTGCACGCAGGTACACGGCCATGCCCATCTTTTTCTACATGGATGCTGGGGATTTGAACTCAGGTCCTCATGCATGGGCAGCACACACTCTTACCCATCTCCCCCAGGTCCCGGCTTTCTAATTTTTCAATAATTCCTAATTTATGAAATATCATATTCTTGCTTCCCAAATATACATCTCTCTTATTTGAAATAGAGATGGGGGTCCCACTTCCTTCTATAAGGGTCCCAAGCACACTCCTATTCTGCAGAGGGGGAAGGTGCCCTTATCTTGCCCGCTTACCAACCCCACAACAATTTGAAATTAATTGCCTGGGGTGGAACTATTTATAAAGGAGAGCCATAATTTCTTTCAAAATCTAAGCCATTAACTATCTCAGCTACTTTATTATTATTAATAAGTTACTTGGAACTTTGTGTTATAGAACACAAAGGACTTTGTGTTTTAAAACACAGAGGAATTCAGGACCTAAGCAAGAACGGGCAATGGGGTTAGAGCAAAAGCTCCCTGGTTCTATCCATCTGCTGGGTGCCAACATCCCTGCAAAATTTCTCTGCAACAAGATAAGTTTGACAAAATCCTACTTACATTCATGGACCTGCCCCCAGTGCCTCCTTCTACAGGAAGCCTTGGTGACCACATCCTGCTGTGCTGTGGATCAAACTTGAGGCTCTCTAGTATGCTATAGGCCTTTGATGTCTTTTTAAATGGAGGTTAAGTTCATATAATATTAATGTAGTCATTTTCAAGTCTACAGTTCATTGGCATTGGTACCCCCAGTGGTGTAACAACCATCATGGCTACCTAGTTCCAGAACATTCCATCACTCAGACAAGGCTCTGTATCCATAAGGTGACTACCCTGTATTCCCCATCTTCTCAGATCCTGGAAAACACTACTATGATCTCTCTCTTGCTGTGACATTTCTCTTGTTGCTATGACAAAATACCCACAAAGAGCAACTTAAGGAAGGAAGGAAGGTTTAGTTGGCTCCTTTGAGCTTTCAGACAGTCATGGTGGGGAAGGCATGGTGGCAGGAGAGAAAGGCAGTTGGCCACACTGTGTCTGCGTTCAGAGAACAGAGAAAACTGTTCCTCAGCTCGCTAGTTCCTTTCCCTTTTTCATTCGGTCTAGGATCCCAGTCCACGGGGCAGTGAGCCCCACATCCAGGGTGCTTCTTCCCTCTTCAATTAAGCCTCTCTGGAAACATCCCCACAGACACACCCAGGCATATAAAATCACCTAAGAGTGATTTGACTCAGTCAAATGGGCCATCAAGCTTAACCACCACCTCAAGTACATTTCCTCTCCTGGGTACTTTATTAATGGGGTCATACAGCATATGATCCTTTGTGTTGAGCAGGTTTTCCAGGTTCATCTGTGTAGCATGTGTCAGCAATTCATTCCTTCATTTAAATATTTTCAGTGTGTGTGTGTGCGTGCGTGTGCGCACGAGAGAGAAAGAGACAGAGACAGAGACAGAGACAGAGAGAGAGAGAGAGAGAGAGAGAGAGAGAAAGCATGCGTGTGTGCTCGTGTATGCATACAGTACCACAGCACATGTTTGGAGGTTGGAGAAGGTCAACTTTCAGGAGTTGGTTCTTTTCTCCCATTGTGAGTTTCAGGGATGCAACTCAGGTCCTCAGGCTTGTTGTTTTTAACAAAATCTCAAACATTCAGTTTTACCAATAAAGACTCAGGAGCTAAATGCTGGGGTGAAAGCCTGCTAGCTCAGAGAGGCAGAGAAAGCACCCACTGACCTTCCTCCTTGGCAGACATCCCAAAAGGAACCTCTCCTCCACACACACCCTTCAAACTGAAACTGTGTCTCTCTATCTGTCCCCCTGACTTCCTCTTATTCTCTATATTTTTTCCTATGTTCACTCCCTGTCAACTGGTTGCTTGCCTCACCGTTTGACCTAAGGCTATGGCTGCCTTTATTTAGTCCTGTTTATGATAAACAGAAAGCCCTTCTATTAAAGGTGTGTGCTAGGGTTGAGACACACCACAACTAAAAACAGGTTTTTCCAGTAAATAACACAATCTTGGGTTTCACAGTGTGATCAACTATACTGCAACACAGGCTTTCATGGATCGTGCCTTTACCCACTAAGCTGTGATGCCAGCCCCCATTCCTTCTTATGACTGAAGAACATTTAATTGTGTACATCTACCACACTGCTTCTCCACTTACTGATGGATGCTGGGCGACCGTGAATAGCACTGCCATGAACATCTGGTGCAGTTTTGTTGGATACTGTCTTGGTTTGGTTTGGTTTTCTGAGATAGTGAACAAGTTGGTCTTGAACTCTTGAGCCCCCCACCTCCACCTCCTAGATGCTAAGGTTCCCCACCTAAAGCCTGGCTCATGGATAAGTTTTTGTGAGAATATCTATTTTCTCCAGTAGCAGAATTGCTGGATCCATGATGAGTGCATGTCAAATTTTGTATGTATGGGTACAATGTTGTATCTGTATATATGTGTGTGGTGTGTGTGCATGTGTGTGGTGTGAATGCACATGCATATAAAGTTCAGATGTCAATGTTGGGGATGTCCCTCAATCACTTGCCACCTGATGTTATGAAACAAAGTCTCTCTGAACCTGGGGCTCACCAACTGGCTGGGCTAGCTAACCAGCAAGTTCAAGAACCCACCCGTCTCTGCCTCCCTGGCATTGGGATTACAGACAAACAGTGCAGAAGAGCAGCTGGATCCAGCTGTCCTTACGCTTGCTTATGGAGATCAGATGACATCTTGCAGGAGTCCGTTCTCTCTGTCTGTTTTGTGGGTTCTGGTGGTCGGGCATGGTGGCAAGTGCTTTTACCCACGGAGCAATCTTGCCAATCCTGTTTTCTGCCTCTGTATATTTATTTGTTTGTCATGATGACAGCCATGCTGCTAGGCATGCAGCCCCTGGTTCTCTGATTTGTTTTTCTGCCTCTTCTCACCCAATAGATTGTGTGTGGCTTGCTTAAATGTCTATGACTGCACCTTAATTGCCAAGGTCATGCAAGACTAAATGCAGGAGCTGAGCTTGCATCTCACCTGTCTCGTTCATAATCTGAACTGCATGGTTTGGATGGATTCCCTCATTTGTAAAGGGGGAGCCTCGAGGACAGAATAGCAGCTGTAAATGGATGGAGCCTGGCCTGTGGTGGTCGAGACCATGACACCCTCTGGGCTGAGGATGCAGGAACTGTTCACTGAATCATCAAGGCCTCTACTATTGTTCAGTTAACCTTCTCTTTAGTTTTCACTGACTGTCCCTCAGGCTACAAATTGATCACTCCCATGATGAGCCAGAGGAAGAACAGCTGGATCGATGTGCATGTTTCCCTGGGAGGATAGGAGTGGATGCTGTGGTGCTGATGTGGGGCGGACAAGGGAGGGAGAAGGATCAGGAAGCTCGATGCCCATAGTAACAAGAGGATTAAAGAGTTTGGTTTTATTTAAGACAATAAACATCTAGAAAGGGATTGAGTCCAGGATGCTGCCTCGGAGAATCCAGTCAGTGGCCCAGTTAGACAACAGCCCTATCTATCTGTCCTTGAAGATGGCAGGAAGGACTCAAGAAGAGGTCCCTGGGTACTGAGGGCTCCAGTAATGGCCTCCTGTCCTCTTTCACTTTTGAAAATGGCCAAAGCTGAGCAGGTTCCCACTACAGCAGCTACTGAGCAGCTTGCCATGGCTCCTATGGATATCTCTAGAATCCAGCCACACCCCAGCCATCTTACCCTTCATTCTGTTCTAGAAACACTTCAAGTTTATTCCTGTGTTTAGGCCGGCTGACTGAGTGAGCTGTTAATCCCTCCCACCACCATCCCCCAGCTCCACGTATAAGGCATCATGAGACCAGAAGCTTGGAGATATTAGAAAAAAGGAGAGAGGCGTTGTTTCAGATAAGCCTGGGAAGGGGAAAGCTCCTGAGGACCTGATGGCGTCCCCAGGCCTGGGCTTCTATGGAGTCTCAGCCTCACTGACAGGAACACAGGTACACCTGCAGAGTCAGATGCTAAGGCTGCTGTGCCCTCCAGGCCCTGGAGGACCAGCAGGAGGCCACTAGCAACTACACCAAGGCCCTGAATTGTTCATATGATGCAGAGTACCAAGTCAACTCTCCTGTCTTGAGAGTCTCACCCTCCAGGCCAAGGCAGGAAAAACCTGGAAGGGCAAATGTAACCAGGTGGGACACAATGACAAGGGCATGTCTCACCAAAAGAGTAGTATGAAGTATTAAAATGACACTCCCCCCCAGCCCCCCTGTCCTGAGGTAGAACCCTTACGGTTGCTAGGCAAATGCTCTACTACTGAACTACATCTCCAGCCCCATCAGACACAGTATATGTCTCTGTGTGTATATGTGTATACATATTTGTGCGTATAGATGTTTGTGTGGGCATGCACATATTTATAGGTATGTACATACTTGTGAATGTGTACATACTTGTCTGGGTGTATACATGTTTGTAAGTGTGTGTCTATGCTTGTGTCTATGCTTGTGTGTATACATATGTATGTAGATATGTATATTTGTGGGTATACACGTTTGTATGTGTACATATTTATGTGTATATGGGTGTGTACATGTTTGTATATATGTATGTATATTTGTGGGTGTATATATGTTTTTGTAGGTGTGTATGTGTGTGCGTATATGTTTTGTTTGTACATATTTATGTATACGTGTGAGTATCTATGGGTATATACATGTTTGTGTGGGTGTATACATGTGCGATGTGCATAGAGCGTGTATATGTTTGTGGGTATATATGTTTGTATGTGTCCATATCTGCGTATATGTATGTACATGGTTTTGTATGCATTTGTGGGCGTGTACTTCTTTGCATGGGTGTGTACCAAATATTTTTCTCACTCACTCTCCATCTTATTTTTTAGACAGCATCTCTCACTGAACACAGAATTCAGTAACTCAGCTAGGGTGACCTGTCTACCATTGAGCTCCAGGGATCCTCCAGTCTCTGTGCACTGGAGTGACTGTGCCATCACACCCAGATTTCATGTGGGTGCTGGGGATCCAAACTCACATCCACATGCTTGTGTGGCAGATACTTTACCAACAGAACCATTTTTCTAGCCCCCAAATGACACTTCAAAGCACAGTAAGTCAGGCTTTAGTTAGGACCATCGTGATGGCACAGGGAGCACAGCCATGAGATTTAGTAGAGGACCATCGTGATGGCATAGGGAGCACAGCTATGACATCTTGTAGAGGACCATCATGATGGCATAGGGAGCACAGCCATGACATCTTGTAGAGGACCATCATAATGACATAGGGAGCACAGTTATAAGATTTAGTAGGGGACTATCATGATGGCATAGGGAGCACAGCCATGAGAATTTGTAGAGGGGCAAAGATTGGGTTCAATCCTCACCCAGGATCAATGATGGAATTCCTACTGAGGGGTGCCTCCAAAGGAAGAGGGATTCTATCTAAATCAACCTTGCTGAAGAGTGGTCAGATGACTAGATACCTTCTATGGGATGGTGGAAGAGAGGAACCTGACCCAATAGTAAGGATGTCAGATATTAACAGCAGGGGTTTGGAGCCACCAAGGGCTCAGTATAAGGGTATCTGCCCCCAACTACTAAATAAATAAAATAAAATAAAATAGAAGGAGAGTAAGGGAGAAGCTCTTGGTAAGTGAAGTGAGCAGGGCCTTTGGCTAAAACTGGCTTTTCACAAGTAAGTGCACAGATGGGCCCAGGACTAAAATCTCTCCAAGCAAAGACTCTTCATTGATTGCCAAGTGGGAACATGGGCCCAGCACTGGCAGACCTTTCCATTTTTCAAGCAAAGCAAGAAATTCTTTTTTTTTTTTTTTTTTTAAATGTGAAATAGCTTGGTCTTTAAAAATACATAATAATTACTAACTGTCTGTTTCAATGTGATGTGAGCCAAACAAAATACACGGGCTACAAGTTTGAAACCTGTAGTTAACTGTGAGGTTGTTTCTTGTTTATACGTTAACTTGATCCATATAGGAATCTGGTTTTGTTGCTTTGTGTTTGAGACAGGGTTTCATGTAGCCCTGGCTGGCCTAGAACTTCCTATGTAGACCAGCTTGGCCTCAAACTCATCCAGATTTGCCTGCCTCTGCCTCTCAAATGCTGTGATTAAAGGCATGCACCACCATGCCCTGGCCATACAGGATTCTCTTGGCTTGAATCTTAATCTGCCAACAATGTGATAAACATTGTTTTAGACCTGCCATTTGTCATCAGTTTGTTGAAAGGGGTAGAGAACATGGATGGATGGATGGATGGATGGATGGATGGATGGATGGATGGATAGGTGGATGGATGGATGGATTGATGGATGGATGGATAGGTGGATGAATGGATGGATGGGTGGGTGGGTGGGTGGGTGGTGGATGGATGGATAGGAGGATGAATGAAACATCTTTAGAGACACATTCTGAAGTATTACTAATAAAATGGTGTATGTCTAGGAGGTACTTTAGAATCATACATGAAGATGTAGTCAAATCTAGATTGATCATGAGGTGATCCCTGAATCTTCATGATGGTGTGTGTGTGTGTGTGTGTGTGTGTGTTGAGGTTCCTTAGATGTTTTTGACTTCTGATGCACCCAAGGAATGTTTATTTTAATGTTCTGATCACCTAGAGATGCTTTCTGGGGGCTACACAGATAAAGTTACAACCTACTTGGGACTCTGTTGAAAACATTCAGCTATTTTTTTTTATACATAAAGGTAAGTACAAATAAAGCACCGTTTGGTGAAAGTTTATAACTGACACAGTTGGCCAGTGAGTACATGGAGAATGATTCACTACTCTGAAGTGGCTGACAATTTTTTTTCACAATTTTTTAAAAACTAGAGACATGAAAATGAAGACTGTATTTCCTAGGCCGCATGGAGTCATCCATCCTGGGTATTTATGCAGATTTTCTATAAGTGTGATTACCCTAACATAGAGGGAAGAGGTAATGTACTGAGCATGGCTGTAGCAAGGCTGTGGGCTCTGATGTCAGCTACAGGTTAAGAATAGCATCTTACCCAGGTAGCACTCTGCTGATGAAAGTGTCTAAGATCATTTCTCTTGTTCCAACTACAACTTTCCAGTCGTGTGACTTTGGACCGAGTCTCATTTTCAGCATCTATCGAATGAAGTAAACATTACTGCCTCTTGGACTCATCATGAGAATTAAATTAGTTGTTATGTATAGAGCACTTAGCACAGCACTTGGCAGTCACGCCACTATTGCCATACTGGTTGTTGCTGGTAGAAGCTCTAAGAGAAGAAAACACTTTCTGAGATAGACAAGAAAATAATTGCAGGGCTGGACAGATGGCTCAGCGGTTAAGAGCACTGACTGCTCTTCCAGAGGTCTCGAGTTCAATTCCCAGCACCCACCTGGTGGCTCACAGCCATCTGTAATGGGATCTGCTGCCCTCTTCTGGTGCATCTGAAGACAGCGACAGTGCACACATACATAATGAATTATTTTTTTTTTAAAGAAAATAATTGGATACAGAAGTAAAAAAAAAAAAAAAGTCAAACATGGTTTATTGGTGAAACACTTGTACTCCTAACAATTCAAGTTCAATCCCCGGAACCTCCATAAAAACTCTGGGCATGGTAGCAAATGCTTATACGCTCAACAAAGGGGAGGCAGAGATAGGATCTCAGAGGCTCACTGGCCAACCAGTCTAGCCTATTTTATGAGCTCCATACCCATAAGAAATCGTGTCTCAAATGAGGTAGATGGTGTTCAGAAGGATGACATCCAAGTTTGTCTGTCCTCTTATCTCCACACAAACTTACACACACACGCATGTGCACATAAAAGTGTCCTCCTGTGTGCACACATGCATACACACACCCAGATGCAAAAGAAAAAGTAAAAGAAAAAGGTACCCACTGTTTACTGATCAGCTCTCAGGCACTTGTTTGTGGGTTTTGGGTACCAGTTTCCTGCACCATGGACACAAAAGGAGGAAAAGTGAGAAAGCAGCCTTCTGATGGTGTTCTTCCCTCCAGAATGAAGTGGAGCTGGGGGAGCTGCTGCTTTCTCTAAATTATCTCCCAAGTGCTGGCAGACTGAACGTGGACATCATTCGAGCCAAGCAACTCCTGCAGACAGATGTGAGCCAGGGTTCAGGTACAGTATAATTCCCTTATCCACTAAATCTCTAAGTGGTTCTCTGTTGTGTGAGAGACCTGGGTTGTGTTGTGTCCTGGATGCTGTTGCTAAGGTAACACAAGGGTGGGCAGCATCTAGAACTACAATACTAGTTCAAAAAGGAACATAAATTGATCCACTATGTCTTAGGATGAAACAGGTCAATGATGGAATCTCTGGAACCCTATCACACATGTGGCCAGTTGTGATTACTTCTGAAATCTGTCTTCTCTTTGAACTTTAGTTCCTGAGAAGTAACTTGCTTTTCCACATACTATGCCTGTAATGCAGATGCCATGCTCTAGGTGGCGGTAGTGCACAAGCGATCAGATCAGCAAGCAGAGTGGGCCCAGCCTGAGGGGTTTTTTACAGCTCATTTCCTGCGTACCATAAATCTTTATAAATCCCAGCTCTGAAAGAGCCACTGTGTTGTCTACTTTCTGTTAAAAACCAGTTCAAACACATTCAACAAAAAGCCGATTCTGTTTCATCTGTACATAGCTTCATCCATGACAGTAAAGGATGCTCGGAGGTGGTGGAAATGCTGTCTTCCCCAGATCCAATAGCCAAGGGAAGTTGTTTGTAATGAGGTGACAGCTGAATCTAGAATGCACCTTGTGTTCTCAGAAGCCACACTATGCAACAGAGGCTTCGAGAAGGCTGGAGGAAGAGCTGCTACAGTGGCTGGAACATTCAGACCCACCACGGTGGAAAGTCAGGATGCTGCAAGGAGAAAGGGTGTCCAACTGGCTGCCACTAAGTGTCTTTGTGCTGCCTATGATCTTGGAGAAGTTACTTAACCAACTTCTTCATCTCCATAATTGTACAATGGCAGTATTTCTCTCACCAGGTTACTTAAATAAATATTAAATTCAACTATCTGCACAAATCCCTATGTAAACTATAAAATGACCAAAGCATGTCATTTATAATTCTGCCTTTACTCTCCTGAGCTGTGAGCCTCTGTCCTGCAAATGGCTCCTGCTTCTGGATTGCCTCCACCAGCTAGATCTTACGGAAATTGTTCCTTATCTTTAAATCTACAATATTCCCATTTCTAAAATGACCATGGTGTCTAAAACACAGGAGGAGTTCAGTAAATGCTAGACGAGTGGAGGAAGTGGCAGAGGAATCCGCAGATAGGATGTGAACAATGGTCCAACAGCACAGCTGGACATGTGGGGAATGATTGCGTGAAAGTAAGGCTGGAGTGATGCCCGGGTTAATAGATGGATGAGGGTGAGATGAACAGATGAACCAGTGGGTAGACGGGTAGAAAAATAAAAAAGAATTCAGTAGTGGAACCCTTGCCTAGTATACAAGAGGCCCCAGGCTCTGTTCTCAGCGATTACAGAGAGATGGGAAGGGGACAGATGGTTACTCTGTTACATAGATAACAACTCGGATGGATGGATGGATGGATAGATGGATAGATGGATGATGGGTGGATGGATAGATAAATGATGGTAGATAGATGATGGATGGATGGATGGTTAATGTTGAATGGAGTGTATCAGTGACTTGACAAATAGATAGGAAATGGATGAACAAAAGAGTGGATGAGTGATTGTATAGATGGATAGATAGATGGATGGATGGATGGATGGATGATGGGTGGATGATAAATGGATGATGGATGGATGGATGGATGTGGATAGATGGATGGATAGATGTGGAT
>JADRCH010000042.1:8231759-8281513 GCA_019843965.1 Rhynchomys soricoides
GATGTGGATAGATGGATGGATAGATGTGGATGGATGGATGATGGATGATGGATGGGTAGAGGGATAAATGATGGGTGGGTGAGTGGATGGATGGATGGATGGATGGGAGAGTTGGAGAATGACAGGATGGCTGGGAAGTTGAAGAGATGAGAGATGGCTAGATTATGTTTCATCATCTCCAGTAGTCTATAATGTTGTGTCTAATCCCCAGACCCATTTGTGAAAATCCAGCTGGTACACGGACTCAAGCTTGTGAAAACTAAGAAGACATCATTCTTAAGAGGCACAATCGATCCTTTTTACAATGAATCCTTCAGCTTCAAAGTTCCCCAGGAAGAACTGGAAAATGCCAGCCTAGTATTCACAGGTAATGTAACATTATAAACCCTGATGAAGCCCGGCTGAGGCATGTTCAGCTTGTTCCATAAAAACAGAAGGCATCTAGAGAGAGTATGCCCAATAACTTGGTGTCTGTGGTGGCGTCAACTACCTAGATTTGAACCCACTTCCTAGCTGTAAACTTGGACAAGACCCATAGAGCCTAGAACACAATCGTTATGTAATTATTAAGCTAGATTCCATGAAACTGTCACACAGTGAGGGCTTTGGCAAGCTACTTAATTCCTGTTGGCCTCAGGTTCCTCATCTATAAAATATGGATAAAGAATAAATGAGTTATGACCCTTGGATACTATCTGAAACATACTGCCCCATCTTTGATGGTGATGGGGGTGGTCCTGGTCCTGGTATTGGGGATGCTGATGATTCAAGTTGCTGGGTTAATGTAAGTGTAGATGAAAACAGGCCATGTAACTCAGAAAGGACAGTTGTAAAAGGCATTTGGAGGATAGAAAATCTAAGTACAGGGGTCATATGCCACTCTCTGGTTGAGTTTAATCTACTTTTCGGGATCATAATTGTGTTTAATTTTAGGGGTTACTAGTTATCTGTTACTGCATAACAAATCACTCTAAGTTTTAGTAGCATAAACAAATCATCAAGCATGTATTATCTCATAGTTCCTGTTGCTCAAGAGCCTGGGCAAGAGCTGGGGTCGGAGCTCAGTTTCTAGAGAGCTTGCTTGGCGTGTATGAAGCTCCAGATTCAATCCCCACCATCATATACATTAGGTGTGGTGGTGCTCACCTGTAATCCTAGCACTCCAGAGGATCAGAAGTTCAAGGTCAGCCTACGCTACACAGCAGGTTTGTAGACAGCTGGTGCTACATGAGATCTTGTCTTAAAAACAAAACGAACTCAGGCAGAGCTCTGCTGTGCTGTGTAGTTCTGGCTGATCTGATATCCCCCCCACCCCCTTTCCAGGAGTCCTGCTCTGGAGCTGTCAGAAACTCTCCTCTGTAGATAGTCTAAACTCCTTGTCTCTAGGTCTTTCATGAACTTTTGCCATAGCCCAAATCTGTATGCAATACTGAAGAGATGGCTCAGAGGGTAAAAGTACTCACTGCAATTGCTTGAGGACCTTGGTTCAAATCCCCAGCACTCCTATAAAGACCAAGCATGGCTACATGAGCTTGTAACCTTATCACTGGGGGCTCCTTGACAGTGGCTGTCATAGTCTCAAGAGAATAAAGACATAGATGACACCCATCCTCTTCCTCTGGCTTTCACATACACATGTTCCATTGCATGTGCATGCATGCATGTGCGCGCACACACACACACACACACACACACACACACACACATCTCTTGAGTGACTTGGGTTTCCAGTTGGGAAGCATTGTCAAAGCCCCTTCAGAAAGGCCTGTTTTTTTCTCTTTCTTGTGCGTGTGTGTGTGTGTGTGTGTGTGCACGCGTACATAACATGGTATTTTCAAAGGGTGATTTGATGGTATCCATTCTCCTCTCCTTCTGCCATGTGTTAGTCCTGAGGATCAAATTAAGGTTTTCAGGGTTGGCAGCAAGCACCTTGACCCACTGAGCTCTCTTGCCTGGTTAAGACCGGCCCTTGACACACAAAAGATGTGTTTAATACTACAAGCACCAAGGATCATGCTCCTTGGGGCCAGTACCATGGGAAATATTCATGCCAGAAGAAGTTAGCATAGCTCCCCACCCCATGAGGTCAGGGCTACTTACAGCATCATCAGGAGCTTGAGAATGTAGCCAGTGGCCATGCCTCATCCCCAGAGACTGGAGCAGAGTACAGGATCGGGACATCTGCAGCAAGGCCTCACCACAGCGCTGGTGCCTGGTTTTCAGTCAGCCACAGTCAGTGCAGTACAAAAATAGTTGATGGAAAAGCCCACAGTCCACAGCCACACAACCTGGAGGGCAGTATTCAGATGTGAGTGGTGGTGTTTATTATTGGTCAATGGAAAATCCCACAGTGCACAGCCACACAACCTGGGGGGAAGTGTACAGATGTGAGTGCTGTTTATTACTGGCCACTATTCATCTCTTGCTCTGGTGTGTTTATAAGTTAAACTCTATCATGAGTATGGACAGGAAATTACATACAGAGTTGGTACTGTGAGCTGTACCTACTGGGCCTCTCAGATTGTCTTCCTACAGATGAAGGGGAACTACTGTATAAAGATATTACAAAGTACCCCAGATATTTCTAATATAGAGGCACAGTAGTGACTGGGAACTGCAGCTGGCTGGATTTTACCCAAAAGGCTCGGGCTGGAGGAGTAGCAGAAATGAGTGATTTGGCTCTAGGCAAAGCCACAACCTCCCCGTGCAGCTTCAGAAACCTCTGACTTGCTTTATTTGCTGACTGGGAGACAGCCCCACTGTTACCTCCAGGCCAAGGATCTGAATTCTAGCCAGGCCCCATGTTTTCAAACACATCTCAGGGAAAGTCAGGTTGATCTGCAATTTAAGCATTTGCTGACTCCCTGGGGAAACCTGTAATTAGCCTGGGGGCTGGGCACCCTGAACAGTTTCATTCTCTAGGAGGAGGAGGATGCTTCTGCCATGCAGTCAGGTGATTTTTACAGCTGAAGTTTAAAAAGGAATAGAGAAAAGGGAGGGAGATTGATTTTCCAACTTTATAACACATGGTTCAGGACCTTTCTGGAAAAATCCATGAAGATCCTCCATGAGCAGAGGGGAATGTGAGTTGGCCGCTGAAGTGCTTGGGAGGGAGGAGGGAGGAAGGAGGAGGGAGGAAGGAGGAGGGAAAAGGGAGGAGAGTAGAAAGGGACAAAGAGGAGGGAGAAGGTAGGTGTGCTGGTTAGTCTTTTTGTCAACTTGACACAGCTAGGATCATCTGGGAAGAGGAATCTCAATTGAAAAAATGTCTCCATTAGATTGGCCTATAGGCAAGTCTGTGGGGCATTTTCTTGCTTAATGATTGACAGGAGATTGACCCAGTGGTGCTACCCCTGGGCAGGTGGTCCCAGGGTACATAAAAAATCAGGCTGAGCAAATTATGGGGAGCAAGCCAGTCAGCAGCACCCCTTCATGGCCTCTGCATCAGCTCCTGCCTCCAGGTTCCTACTTGACTTCCTGCCCTGACTTGCCCCAGTGATGGACTGTGAGGCTGGGGTGTACACCAAATAAACCCTTTCCTCTCCAGATTGCTTGTGAACGAGGTGTTTATCACATCAATAGAAAGCAAACGGCAATCGTGTAAGGAGGGAGAGGAAGGAACTGAGGGGGGAAGGGAAGAAGGGAAAGCTAGGAGAGGAGGAGGAGGAAGGGGAAGGGGGGGGGAGGGATCAATAGTAGATTCTTTAAAACCTTAGAAATAGAACTCTATTACCATCCACCGATTCTACTTCTCGGTGTAGAAGGGATATTGGGGATCTCAAAGCATTGGCAGCAGAGACTCAGATGTTGTACTCTTGTGTTCTGTTGTGGGAAATATTAAATAATAAGAGCCTGCACGTTCCCTCGATCAGGCCCGCAACCGGTGGGCAGCAGCAGATATCCTGCAGGGTGATCTCACTATCTCAGCCCGCCAACTCTTCGGAGCTGAATCCCTTGGCGGATCTCTGTCGCCAGGCTCACACAATAACTGCCTGCCCCACAGTCAGCCATCTCAACACCCAATTATCCGGAAGAATTAAAACTCAATCAGATTTATGTATCAGTAAAAACACAATTTACAAGATGCCAATACAATAATTTCAGAGCCAATTGATGATAAAAGCTGCCCACGTAGATTAGACAACTTATTCCAAACTTCTAACCTTTATGATAACATAACCATTGGTGACTCTATGCCTTCTCACTCCGCTGCCATCTTTCTTCTCCTCCTCTCTCTCCCAAGATGCTCTCCTGTGCAACTCTTAGCTCCGCCTCCCTGTTCCCTGTCCAATCACAGTGCTCTTGTTGCCCTAATGTAATTGGACAGGGAAAATCCTGCAACAGTGTTCCACACCGCAGCCTCTCACAACAGCTGGGGGCTGGGGGCAGGGGACGGGATGGGGGGGAGAGAATCACCCAGGTGTTCTGTGGTGGACCGAAGGAAAAATAGAATCTGGCCTATCCAGATCATGAAACATCCATTAGACTTAAAAGGGAAGGCTCTTCCAAAGCCCGCTACAACATGAAGCGTAAAGTCATGTGAAGTAGAGTGAGCAAGCCAAAAAAGGGACATGTATCACATAACATAGTCAATAATCTATGAGAAAGGGGGTCTCTAGGCTTGAGAATGGGCGATAGGAAGCTATTTTAATGGCAAAGAGTTTCACTTTGGGAAGACAAGCAAACAATAATAATTCTCTAGTGTGGGCATGATGTCATACTCTTTTAAACCCAGGAGACAGAGGCAGGAGCATGGGTTCAAGGCCAGCTGGGGCTTATGTAGGGAGACCCTGACCCTGACCAACACACATTCAAACCTGGGCTCAAACAGTGGTGATGACTGCACCAATATCAGTGTAGTGGTGTCACAGAATTGCATACCAAACAGTGTTAAGATGTTAATTTCATGATTTGCTTGGGTTTTGTTTGTTTTGAGACAGGGCCTCAGATGCACAGGCTAGCTCAAACTCTCTGCATAGGTGAGGATGACTGGGATCAAAAGTATAGACTTAGTGCTCTCTGGGCTCTCTACCAACTGACCAACATCCTCAGCCCTGTTGGTATTTTAGAAAGAGCCTTGTTATGTAGCCACAGCTGGACCTGAAACTAGCTATGTTGACCAGGCTGATCTCCAACTTGTGGTGATCCTCCTGCCTCCACCTCCGCCTCCGCCTTAGCCCCTGCCCTGGCCCCCACCCCTGCCCCTACCTCTGCTTGCTTCCAGAGTGCTGTGGTTACAGACAGGCACCATAGCCTGATAGGCATCAAGTCTGACTAGGACTTTTTCAAATCCTCACATCTAGACCTCAGAGCTTACAGTTATCAAACCCGTCATGGCATCTATCTCTCAAAGATTTGAGGTGGTTCTCTTGCACAAATTAGACTAGCCAGACTTTGCCTGGACCATTCTGTTCCTCCCCTACTGGCTGTCTATTTGGAAGTCTCCCAGGTCCCAGTGTGAGAGCGAGTTCCAAGGCACCTGGACTGTGTTTTATAATTGCCTGTCTTTCTGCAGCTGGAGCACAGAATTGGCTAATTGAAACTGCTGCAGTGAGGTAGATGGGGAAGCAATGGGAACAGATCAAAGGCTGGAGGGTGATGCTTCCAACATCTACTCTGGAAAGACCTAGGATCTGATGGGTAGCAGATGGCGTGCATAAGAAGTATTAGGTTTAAAAACCCAGGCATGGTGGTACATGGCTATAATCCCAGCACTTGGGAGTGGGGACAGGAAGATACTGGGGTCTCAATGGCCAGCCAGTCTAGCCAATCACTGATGGTGATGGTGGTGATGCTGCTGTTGCTGCTGCTACTGGTGTTGATGTTGATGATGCTAGTGCTGGTGCTGGTGCTGGTAGTGCTGCTGATGCTGATACTAGGTAGTCCTGCCATAGAAGGCTCAGACCCTGGAGTTACAAAGACTTGGGATGAATCTTGATCCACTGTTAATCAGCTGTGACCTTCCACCTTTCTGAGCTCAGCTTCCTCACATGTAAAATTAACTATATTATTCCAGTAATAAAATTAAAGGCAAAGCATGGACCACCCTGCCTCAGGCAGCCACTTGAAGAATTCTGTCTGCTGGCCTTAATCATCTCAGTGTGTGAGGAAGATGATTAGCTGGTGTCTTTGGAGGCTCATAGCTCAGCTGTAGATGTCGCCCCAGCGCCTTCCTCACAGAATCACCCTTGCCCCAAAGTTACTAGCTGGTACCAGGTCCAGAAATTGACACAGCTATGCCAGCCCAGCTGCAGGACCAGACCAGTGTCAGCTCCCACGGCATCCTGCCAAGTATGTGAGACGGATCAGAAAAAGAGCTGGCATCTGCACCAGGCTCCAGCTCCAGACCTTCTCATGAGCAGCAAGCAGCTGAGTGACATGCTAAATGTCCTGCAAAGGACCATGAAGTCACCCTGGTAACTAGAGACTAGAGAGGCTTGCAGAGGGAGAGCTGGATAAGCATCAACCTGTCCATCAACCTGTGTGTGGACCCAAGGTCAGTGGGAGTGGATATGACCCTCAGATGGTATATTAACTGAGGCTTTGGAGCGGAACTGCAAGGTGGATTGTCACCAACTCTTCCACTGATCTCTAGGGGACATACCCAGGCCGACTAAGTGCCATAGCACAGGCCTTGACAATTGAGCCGATGGTGGAATAATGTCACATAGAAGGCCAGGTAGAACTTGTGATCTGAAACAAATGGATTTACTTGGTAAACACCAACATGTAAATAGGGATTAAACAAGACCTAGGGTCTTAGAGTGTTCAAAACATCTGTTCTAACAATCCAAAATGACTTCAGTTATAAAGAACCAAGAAAACCTGACCGATTCCCTAGGGAACATACAATGGACAGGGGCAGCTATAAGACTGCCAGATGTTGGGGTTTCCCAGGACTTCAGAGCAGCTGTGCTTGCTCTAAGACAGTGGTTCTCATCCTATGGGTCTCCACCCTTTGGGGGTCAAAGGACCTTTTCACAGGGGTTGTATATCAGATAACTTACACATCAGATATTTATATTATGATTCATAACAGTAGCAAAATTACAGTTATGAAGCAGCAACAGAAATAGTTTTATGGTGAGGGAGTCACCACAACATGAGGAACTCTGTTAAGGGGTCAGATGCAGTATTAGGAAGGTTGAGAGCCACTGTTCTAAGAAGTAGGGGCGGACCCTCTTGAGAAGAATGGGAAGAACAAGCGTGTCAGCAAGCAACAGAGAAGTAGACGTGTGGGCACGTCAGAACCAAAGATGTGGAACTGAAATAAAATGCTCACAGGGTGGACCCCACAGCAGACAGGTAGAGGCAGCCAGGACAAAGTGAGCTGGAAGTCAGATCAGGATAAAGTTCCACCCAGACGTGTCTGAGAACCATCAAGCCTTCTCCACCATGATGGGCTGGCTCCATCCTTCAATGGCTAGAACAAATCCTACCTCTGTTAAGTTGCTTCTTTCAGGAAATTCATGCCTGCAACGAGCAAAGTACCTAATGCACCTGCAGGGAGGGGGTGTGGTTGGGCAAGCCCAGGGAGCCTAGAGTTCATCAAGCACATCTGTCCTGCAGGGTCTGAACTAGACTGAGTGAGGAAGGGAGCCAGCAGAGGCCAGGGCTTTACCCAGCTGTGTCTCAAATGCTGCACAAAGCCACCCTGGGTTCAGGAGCAAGGACCAGCCTGTGCTGGAAATCAGGGAGCAACAAAGAATTCCTCCCACAGGGGTCTCTTGACTGCACTGGTCATCAGCAGGAGAAGACACAACATGCTGAGCACAGGGGTGTCCCTGGCTGGCATTTCCAGGGAGCCTTTTGCAACCCCAGACTGGGAAACCCAAATCCCACAGCTTAGCCACTGTGCCACTAAGAGCAAAGCCTTCTCATCTCTATGGCCCCTGGTCTTCACCTATCAAGATACAGGTAAAGTCTATCTCCAGGGCCATCGAGATATAGATAGTGGGTAAGTGGGTAAAGGTACTTGCTGCTAACATGATGACCCAAGGTTGAGTCTCAGGATCCACATGCTGAAAGAAGAGAACCAACTCCCAAAGGTTATTCTCTGACTGCCACCCCTCCCTCAAATAAACAAATAAGTGACTATAGTAATAGCCAGGACTTAAATAACACTTACCAGACAGTGTCCCAAGGGAAACCCTTGAGTAACAGATGCTGAGAAAGAACCATCTATGCAAAAAAGGCAAGAAAGGAACATTCTGGACAGAAAAAATGATAAGTGCAAAGGCCCTGGGGCAGAAATGAACTTGTTTTTGGGGGGGGGGTTAGACCATCTAGATCAGAATTAACGAAGGGAGTTCAGGGCTGTGGTAAGGAGCATAGATGGTGAGTATTTATCCAACACCTTCTGTATACCTAAGGCTGTTAGCGCTGGAACAGATGTGGCTCATGGTTCAGTGAAGGACTGGGTAAGACAGCGTGCACACCAGAACTTTGCACAGAGCAGATGCTCCGTGGGTGTCACTTTCTTGCTTTTCCAGTTTGTAAGTTGACATGAAAACTTCTCTGGGTTTCTGCTTCCTCAGTCCTCCAACATCAGAGCAAGACGTGGCTGCTTCCATGGGAGCTACTCTTGGAGAAGCTTAGACAGAGGTGTCATTTATCCAGAACACTCAGGAGCAAAGGACAGGCAGGGGTTCAGGAGAAAGTGCTGGCCATGTAAATATGAGGACCTTCGCTCTGATGATCCCTAGAACCATATAAAATGGGGTATGGCCACATACATCAGTAATCTCAACACTGGGGAGATAGACAGGATCCCTGTGGCTTGCTGACCAGCCAGGGTAGGCAGTCAGTGAGCTCCAGGCTCAGTGAGCAACCCTGCCTCAAAAAGTAATGTGGTGAGTGATTGAGGAGGGCAGCCAACATCAACCACTCACTTCTGCAACTATGCATGCTCATGTGTGTGAACACACATGAACATACACCAACGAACATGAATGAGAAGCAAAGGAGCAGATTTCCCTTCCAGCTTCATCAACAGGCATCCCACACTGGCCACAGGAGGGACTTGAGACTTTGTGGCAAGTCCTTTAGGCCAACAGACTCATGCCTTGTCTACTGACTGACCTGGCAACCAAAGTGCCACCACCTGTCTGCTATGGGATGGGGCTCATCTTGCTTAATGCATTAGAATCTGCAGGAACCCATGGGTGCTTCATGGGTGAGCTCCCTTCCCATCGATTTAAAGCAACCCTTGACCTCTTAGTGGCCTCTGAGTGAGATGAGGCAGGACACCTAACATGTGCCTGGATATCCCGATGCTCAAATGAGAGATCCCCCAGTTCTTGTTACAAGAAGTATTCCTAGCTGGACTTGGCTTGTAATCCCAGTCAACTCAGGAGGAAGATGAAAAGTTCAAGGCCTACCTGGGGTAAAGAGTGAGTTCACAGCCAGTCTGAGCAACTTAATGAAAACCTGTTTCAAAATAAAAAGTAAAAGAAAGCAGGTCTGGGGGTGTGGCTAAGTGGCAGATTGCTTGTCTAGAGTGCATGAGGTCCTGAGTTCAATCCCCAGAATTAGAAAAGGGGAAAAATATTCCTAAAATCCAATCGAGTCCCTGGGATGTTTAAGAACTTTTCCAAGTTTACTCAGCAAGGCTGGACAAGAAAGCAAAACAGAGATCAGGGGACTCTTAACTGAGAGCGGCAGGAATCTGATGGTCCCATGGTAGTAATAGGCAATCTTTATAAAGTACACAGTGTCTGCCTGGCCTTGTCCTGGACACTCTTACACCATCTCAATGATCTTCACCATGATCAGGTAAAGTGCATACCACCTGTGCAAAATGCATAGATCCAGAAGTGTTTTGGATTTGTTTGACTATTTGCATATTCATAATGAGCTATCTTGGGAATAAGACAAAAGTCTAAACATGATGTTCATTTATCTTTCATGTATACCTTATACATACAGTCCAAAGGGACTTTGATACAATGTGTCCCAACTTTTTGCATAAAACCAGATCTTGTGGTGTGACATTTTCCATTATGTCTGCATTCAAGAAGTGTGAGATTTTGCATGTCTGAATGAAGGGTGCACCATCTGTGCTGTTATCAGCCCATTTTTCAGGGCTGGGCAATGCCCAGGAAGTTCAAATGATTTACTGAAAGGCTAGAGGTCATGTATAGTTAAGGGAAGGGTGGCTGCTGCAATAGGTCAGCCTCCACGTGAGGCTTTGTGCTTTGCTGCAACAGAAGCTTGCTGCTTCCCAGCACAGTGGTCCTGAGGTTCCTTCCATGAGTGGCTGCCATGTGGCGGTCTGACCCAGGCTCCTGGGCTCTGCCATGATCAGAGGCTTTTCTTGCTTTCATTTCCAGCCACTTGGTGCAATTGGAACAAGAGACTGAGACAGAGAGCCAAAGAGGGACAGGCATTGATTGTTGCATGGGGAGATTTTACACCAAGAAAAGGAATATGGAAGGAATGCATATCACTGCAGAGGAGGCTGGGAAATTTAGTTCAGCTGCCAGGCCATCAGGCTTTGGGGGTCACACAGCCTTCTCTGCAGCCAGCAAATGGCAGAGCTATTCTGTGCCTCACACAGCTTGCCCTGCTTCCTCTCCGGCCCTCCTGAGTACTGTTTGCCTCCAAGTTCAGGGTCAGAGTCAATTTTGAGGATCCCATCACTAAATGCCTAATAGTAGCCTGGGATGCTCTGAGAACCTGTTAATTCAAATGAATGGTCCACAGCTGGGACTAACTTAACCCTCTTGCAGATGTCTGGTGCCATTTTTTTGGTTGCCACAGACCAGGAGATACTACAGGCATCAGTGTACTGGTAGAGGCCAGAGACACTGCTGAACACCCAGCCTGGGAAGAGGAAGGTTACAGCATCAATGGCAGTGCTGTTGAGGCTGAGACATGCTGGGCTAGAGCTGGGATCTGTCTGGGGTGTGGCCTCTGGCAGAAATCTAGAACAGTAGATTGGCACAGGGAGGGCAGAGCTTAGGGGCTTCTGCCTGCCCCATTTGGGGCTTGGTTACTCTCTCTGGGGCAGTTTTCCTTAACTGCCAAGTGTGGAGCAGGGGAGGGAGGGGAGGGAGTCATGCTGTCTGTTCCTCTTTGTGGATTTCAGTAGAGTTTGCCTACCTTTCATTTTTTCTGTCTCCATTCCCTTCAAAAATGTGTGCAAACAGAAATGTCCTCCTCTGCAAACAAACCCTGTAGGCCAGCTGTTGCAGCCTAGGCAGGTGGACGGAGGCCCACAGAGAAGGATGGGAGACCTCCTAGGAAGTGAGCAGAGGTTTTACCAGTCAGCTCTCTGCTCCTTCACCACCTCGTGGCTTATGGGTACACGTCCCCTGCATACAGTGACACAAAGGCACCTTATTATAAAGAAACAGGACCTTAGACACCAGGACTGGAGAGTGATCAGTTAGTACAGTGCTTGCCACGCAAGCACAAGGACCTGCCTTGAATCCCCAAGAACCCCACTGTAGCTGGTCTTAGCTGTTTTGTGGGTTTTTCTTTTTACAGCCCTTTCACTCACACACACACACACACACACACACACACACACACACGCTATCACTAGGTAAGAGAGAAAGAAGGAAAGAGGGAGGAGGAGAGGGAGAGATCCCTGAATCTAACTTTTTCTTCTTGTTTCTTCTCTGAACATAAACTATTAACAAATTGCAACCAACCCCAGCAACAAAGACCAACCCCACCTATCAGGGCCCTAGCATTTATATACCCCTGAAATTTTTCCCAGAATTCCAAATCACACAATCACAGAAACTATCTGCAACTGGCAAAACTGTGTCTCTGCTAGAGCATGAAGCAAATCATAGTCAGCTGCTGCAGACAGACAGGGGCTGACGGACCTGGGATTAAAATTTTTAAAAATTTATAATATTTATATTTTTTTCAAAGAAACTAAAATTCTAGAATTCTCAAAACATACACCACCGCACTGGAGAGACGAAGAGAGATGGAGCTCTGGGACTCACCTGGCAAGTCTTAAAATATAAGCTGACTGAGGCATGACATCTAAGGTTGACCTCTGGTCTCTACACATATACACATCTGCCCCTACACACTCACCCACATGCATGCATACACACAAATTACACATATGTATGTACACATATACATGAGCACATACATACATATTATTTATATAATTTATATTTTATATGTATGTATTACTATATATTTCTGTAAATACAGTAATTATCATATTTAAATATTAGTGATATTTACATAAAATAAAATTTGTATTACTAAAAGGAAAACTATATGCATATATATATATATAGAGAGAGAGAGAGAGAGCATAAAAATGGAGGCCTAGAATAGAAAGTAAGAGTCTCAAATTCCACCTACATAAAAAAGTCATTTTGAACAGTTTATTGTTGCTTTCCTATAGGCATGTGCTTGTGTATGTGTTTGTGTGTGTGTGCTCATGTATGCATGTGTATGTTTGTATATGTGTGCTCATGTGTGTGTGTGTGTGTGTGTGTGTGTGTGTGAGAGAGAGAGAGAGAGAGAGAGAGAGAGAGAGGTGTGTGAAGGTAGAGATGCTTGGGCTCCAGCTTGCAGGAATTGGTTCTCTCCTTCACCGTATGAATCCTGGGGATCAAATTCAGGTTGTCATGCTCAGCCTCAAGTGCCTTTATCCACTGAGCCATCGTGTGGGTTCCTCAAAGGAATTTTAACAGTGTGTAACCTTCACTTTTATCTTAAAGCTACATCTCAGGGTCTATTCCACCTTAAAAGAAAAACGCCGTGATAGAGATTTTATCCTTTGAAGTGAGAGGTCTGTAACAGCCTGGGTGGCCAGAAACAAAGCTGGACAATAAGGAAGACCAAGGCTGTTAGGGACCCGATTTCTCTGGGTATTTTTGTGAGGATTCTATTCCTCAGCTTAATGTTGCAAGGGTTCATACGCCAGGCAGAGCCTGTGGGAAGCTGGTATCACCTGTGAAGGATTTTAAGCATATAGATGCCTGGCTGGGTACACCTGCAACCCCAGCTTTGGGGAGGTGAAAGCAAAAGACTGGCTGATTTCAGGCTAGCCTGAGCCACCTCCTGAGACCTTGTCTCCCAAAACAAAGAAATAAAACAGATGCTGGGAACCTTAAAGAAGGAAAGATGTGTTGGGGGCTGACAGCCTTGGGGGTATCAATCAGTCTTTGGTTGATTTTAAACCCATGTGGCAGGACTGGCAGAATTGGGTGGGGGAGAGAGAGAAAATGTAAGAGGGCCTTTTGTTGATAATGAACATGGTGGTGGCATGGATGTGGGCGTGTGCACGTGTGTGTGAACACACACACAAACGTGTGCCAGGGCAACCTTTGAGAAGTAGTTCTCTTCTTCCTCTGTGGGTTCCAGGGATCTTCTAAGTAGTCAGACTGATGCAGCGGCCAGCCCTTTGTCCACTGAGCCATCTTGTTGACCTCTCCATTGTAGTCCTCAAGGCCTGCCTTCTGCAATTAGTGATCCTGATGTTAGCCTGAAGCAAGAGGACTGTGTGTTGAAGACCAACTTGAGCTGCATCTGTATGAAGTGCTTTGCTCCCCACCTCTCAAGAGGGGGGTTTGTACCCCAATGACCTACTTATTCCTATGAGGCCCTGCCTCTTAAAGGGTCCCAGTAGCATCACAGGCAACCAAATAATAGCTTTTGGAGGCCGTTTCAGATCCAGAGTGAAGTGGTGCTAATGCTGTGGTCTGGGGCTCACACTTTGAGAGCAAACTACAGCCCGTAGTCCAAATCGACCCTACATCTTGTTTTACAAATAAAGTTTTATTGAAGCCTAGTCATGTCCCGTTTGTGGACAACTACCTATGGTTGCTTTCTCCTTCAACTAAATGGTTGGATCACTTCAGGTGAGAGCTTAAAAATCTTCACAATCCGATTGTTCATGGACACAGTGTATACACTCTGGCCTAAAGGGACACCTTTGCACACAAACTTCCAGCCATCTGTCCTCTCCTTCAGGGGAGAAATGACTTATTTGATTGGGAACAGGTGAACTTCTATGAACACATTCCTGGCTGTCTTGTGGGAGGGAGTGTTAAAGGAACCTGCCTATCCTAGGCAATGTTCTCCATAAGCCCTTCTTCGAGCGAGCCTCTGGTTAGGGCTGCTTGTTCACCAAGGTTTATTCTAGTGAGGGCAGAGAACAGGGGCAGCTGCTATTCAGTCACCTACTGCAAAGCTGTGGCCCACACCTGAGAGAGCAGCTGGGGAGGAGAGAGGTTTGGGCTTACGGTTTCAGAGGCTTCCATTTCTAGCTTTATGCCAAGGAAGCGTCTTTCTGGCAGACAGGAAGCAGAGTAACATGGAAGTGCAGGAAGGCCTCAGGGTTAAGTATAGCTCCACAGCACCCCACCTCCCACCATGGTGTGTGTTCTCCAACCAGGCCCTGCCTCCCACTTTTGCCACATCCCCTAAAACCACCATATTAAGATTCCATCAAGGGGCTGGAGAGATGGCTCAGAGGTTAAGAGCATTGATTGCTCTTCCAGAGGTCCTGAGTTCAATTTCTAGCAACTACATGGTGGCTCACAACCATTTGAAATGGGATCTTGATACCCTCTTCTGGTGTGTCTGAAGACAGCTACAGTGTACTCATATACATAAAATCAATCTTAAAATAAAAAAAGACTCCATCAAAATATTAATCTATTGATGATATCAGAACTCTCATGATTGTCTCTGGAAATACCCTCAGACACACCAGAAGTGTACTTACAAAGGTCTTAGACATTTCCTGGTCCTATCAAGTTGGCAATGAAGATCAGACCATGATGGGTCCCTTTATACAGCCCATTAAAGAGCTCGGTCCACTTGCAATTTTTATTCTACACAGAGCCCTGATACATGAGACTCACCTGGGGTGCATCTGGAAAACACCCGCAAAAGTCTCCCAGGCCTAACCACTGACAGAATCTCTCTGAAGCAACTGGTGGCCAAGCGAGGAAGATATAATTCACTGTGCCCCTAAAGCATCAGCAGGTGTCTTGTGACTAGCTATGAAGAGTGTTGGCAGAGAATGTTTTCCCCCAAAGCCCTGTCAGCATCTCTGGAACAAATGGGCAGAGACGGTTGTTAGTCCAATGTATAAATTTTGGAGACTCCTGTAAAAACAAAAACATTGCTTTATAGTTACACCTTCAGAGGCTTCCAAAAATGGTGTGATTTACACCCCGATCTGAAAGTGGGGTTTCAGCTCATATGTCATCTTAACAGACAGACACAGGCTCCGCAGACTCCATACAGATGCACAAAAAAAAGTAGTCCAGAAGGGCTGAAGAGATGTTAACCTTGGTTTCCATTTCTTAAGGAAGGAAAAGAGATCTAATTGATAAACCATACTGTTCTGGTTAGTTTTACTTATATACTTGATGAACTCTGTAATTACTTAAGTAGAGTGTCCTCATGAGGCATTGCCATGGGTGGGGAGGGGATAGTATTTTAATTTCATTAATTGGTGTTGGAAGACCATGCCTCACACTGTGAATGGCACCATTGCCTTAGAAGGAATTTCTGAACCGTGTGAGTGGAGAATGTGTACTGAACACTAGCATGCAGACACTCATTTCTCTCTGCTCTTGACTGTGAGTGTGAACGGCACTGCTTCTGGATCCGGCTTTGTTGACTTCTCTGTAATGGACTAAAACATGAAATTGTAAACTAAAATAACACCCCCAGGTTGTTCTAAGTTATGATAGGTATATAGGGACACAAGCATCATAAATCAAGGATCTTCTATATATCAAGTGTGTGTGTGTGTGTGTGTGTGTGTGTGTGTGTGTTGCCCAGAGGTCCACCTTGGCTGTATTTGTCAATCATGCCCCACTTAGTTTTTGAGACAGGGTGTCTCACATAATTCAGAGCTTGTAAATTGGATAGAATGGTTCACAGCGAGCTCCAGAGATCCACTTGTCTCCAATTCCCCATCACTGGGATTTCAGGTGTGCACCCATGCCTGGCTCTGGGGATCGAACTCAGGACCTCAGACTTGTGTGGGAAGCATTTTGCTGTCTGAGTAATCTCCCCAGCCCTGTCTTGCATTGTACCTCAATCTTGTCCTCTCCCTATGGCAGGGTCAGGTAAGGAAAGGGCAGTGGTGCCTAGCTTTCTGTTTCTGCCTCTGAGCCCTGGCTATCCCATCTGCATATCCCATGGGGTTAAGGCTGTGGATCAATCGGTTTCCCAGTGCCTGGATGGCAGAGGTCAGGATCAGTGATGCTGGTTCTCAGTGGTTAAAGTGTGGCTACCCAGACTGTCCTTATGGCTGTGGGAACAAAAAAGGCAGAAGAAGACAGATCCATCTGAGTAGCTGCTGTGAATCCTGAACAGAGCCAAGAAAGCTTGCAAAGCATCAAGTCATGGTGAAATCTCTCAAGTAAGTGCTCTCTCTCTGCTTCAACCCAGTGAAACAGCATCTGACAAGGCACACAAAACCTGAATGTGCCCACAGATTTATTAGTAAGGAAACTGAGTCCCAGAAAGGGGCTAGATAGAACTGGTATATGGGGGGGAGGAGGACCGTGGCTCGTGTGTGTTCATATATATGTTTGCTTAAGTGTTTGGAAGCCAGAGGTCAACCCTGGCTGCCATTCCTCAGAAGTCATCCACCATGATTTTTGAGACAAAGTCTTTCACTGAGACAAGGGTTGGAGTAGGTGTGTCACTGTGGGTGTGGGCTTTAAGACCCCCATCCTAGCTGCCTGGAAGCCAGTATTCTGCTAGCAGCCTTCAGATGAAGATGTGGAGCTCTCAGCGCCTCCTGCACCATGCCTGCCTGATGCTGCCATGTTCCCACCTTGATGATAATGAACTGAACCTCTGTACCTGTAAGCCAGGCCCAATTAAATGTTGTCCTTATAAGACTTGCCTTCGTCATGATATCTGTTCACAGCAGTAAAACCCTAATGAAGACAACTACCTTATTCCCTTCTGAAAACAGGAGCCCCATAACCTAAAAACCTGCCCTGGGCTCTGCCTTTTAAAGGTTCCACCATTTTCTCACTGCCACACCGAGGTCCACAAAACCCGTGAAGTGTAAACAGGTCCTTGGAGAGGGCCTGAGGATTCCTCGTCGTGGTACACACAGAGTTTGTAATATCTGTCCTGACTGTCTATGGTCTCAGTTACACAGGCTTCTGGAAAATTGGTTTTGAATGACAAGTAGGAGAGTATGTATGTATGTGTGCATGAGTGTGCACATATATATGTGTGTGTGCATGTATATGTTACAGTAATACGTTAACTTCACATGCATGCTCCATGACAACCAGCAAAGAATATTTTCAGGGAGAATGCCTTCTAAGGAGAAGGAATGTTAAGGATCTAGTTAAAAGGGGTTGCTTTCCTCTGCTTCAATACTGTGAGTGTGGTCACCCACTAGCTATAGGGTTTGGTTCTTTAAGCCATGGGTGGAGGAGTAGGGATATCCACCCCACCGTCTCAGACATTGTGCTAGCTTCTTTTATGTTTGCTTGTTTGAGACACTGTCTATACTCACCTTGAACTTCTGATCCTCTTACCTCAGACTCATACAGGCTGGGATTACAGGGATGCCCCAGCAGGCTACATTCTAATTTTTTTGTTTTGTTTTGTTTTTGAGACAGGGTCTCACTATGTAGACCAGACTGGCCTTGAACTTACAGAGATCTACCAGCCTCTGTCTCCTGCATGGTGGGATCAAAGGCATGTGCCACCACACCTAGCCTCTAATCTTAATTCTCTGTTCTCTGCAGTGATGCAGAACTAAGTATTCATGGTGATGTCATCTCTGGACTTTTCTCCCATTGCTTTTACACTGGATGCCATTAACTTTATTCAACTTAACATTTGCTTTGGAAATTGTGTTGTTTTCCACAGACCGTCAGGACTGCTTAACTTTGCAAAGCAGTTTGCAAGTGCCTGCCAGTTACTTCAGATGGCCGTAGGGGCGGCCTTCCCATCCATCGGGGCTGAATCACCAGGAGAGCTCCCTCCTCTCCAGGGCCTAATAATTCACCAGCCAAGTTACTTTGCAAATTGGGCTGGGAAGCGTAGGCTATAATGCTTCCGTTTCCTTCCCTTCCCTTCTGGCGATTTTGATGTGGATTCTCTGATAACGGCTGTTTTTGCTTTCTTCCAACATAATATGTGCTTGTTACATGAAGTTCAAACTCTTATAGACTTATGTAACACAAAAAGTAGGGATTCCCTCCAGAGAAAGGCTCTCTTGACAGTTAGGTGAACTGTGTGTCTTGGGGATGCCCCCCTCCTTTTGAATATGTGACTCTGTCTCATTTCCAGCAGTCATATAGATCCTGTGGCATTATATACCATCAGAGGTTAATTAGTGCTCTCCACTCTTGGTATGAGCATCCTCAAAGAATATTCTAAGTTGATGACACAGGCACAAATGAGCTACTAAAGAAGCATAATGGGACCCCCAGGGGATGTTCGGTGACCAGGCTCCACTCTCAGGATTGGGACCCATCGTCTTAACAGAGAGACCCAGAGAGTTTCTTCATCCTTCCTCCATACACACACCATCCAGAGTGAAGTAAGAAGGTGCCATCTTTGCAGAGACTAAGCCCTCCTCACCAGACTCCAAATGTGTCCCTCGGTCTTAGATTTCTCCTACTCTACAACTGTAAGAAATGATTTCAAGCTACCTGATTTCTAGCAGTATCTCATAGCTGCCTGAACAGACCAAGCCAGGCAAATAGGGCTGAGTCTAAGAGAGACTCAGTCCAGGCATCCACCCATCCTCCCTCACTGGAGTCAAGAGGACAGTAATATTCCCAAAGTGGTCAGTGGCAACGTGCTCAAAGTTCTAGCAACTGGGGAAGCTGTCTCGAGCCTTGTCTGGGATATTCAGTGAATTTGGCCACATAGGCAAGGGGCAAGCCCCTGAGTAACTGATCCCCAGTCTCCAGGCCCCTCTGAAGTCAAGCTGATATTGTCCCAAGTCACCCACCATCAATCACACTGTTTATACAGACAAGTTGGCATGGTCGGGTATGCAGCCATGGTGCCCAAAGTGGGACAAGCTCCACAGAAGCCAGCAGTAACTTCTAGGGTGACTGGGGCAGGCAGGATACTGGTAGCTTCAACAGACTTCTTCATGAGAAAAGTCTCATTTCCATTATTTTCTGTCCTTGCTTGCAGTGTCCTAAAATGTAAGTTGGCATTTTTTTTTCTAGGAAGGATCAAATAGTAAATATTTGAAAGCTCATAGGCTATATAATGTCTCTTGAACACATTTTGTGGCTTACATATTCGCCATCACACATGCCACCAAATCCAGATGTTGAGGCCTAAACTCCCAGTGTAATCCTATCAGGATGTGGTTTCATGAGGACATGGTTAAGTCATGGGGACATTTGGGATTTGTGGCTTGATGAAAGAGGCCTCAGAGAGCTAACTTATACCTCCCAGTGTGTGACTACACAATAAAAAGATGCCATCTCAGCTGGCCGGTGTTGGCACAAGCCTTTAGTCCCAGCACTTGGGAGGCAGAGGCAGGCAAATCTCTGAGTTCAAGGCCAACCAAGTCTACAAAGTGAGTTCCAGGACAACCAGGAAAACCCTGTCTTGAAAAACAAAAAAAACTAAAACAAAAAAGCTGACTGAAAGACTACGCTGTGCCTTGATCTTATGCTGCCCAGTCTTCAGAACCACGAGAAATAGGTTTCTGTTGTTTGCAAGCCACCGAGGTTATGGCTTTTTTCCATAGCAACCCAAACAAACTAAGATCTCAACCCTGTCTTGCAGCCCAAATTCATCATTATGTAAGCAAATGGGTTTGGCTGTGTTTCAATAAAACTTTATTTATAAAAATAGGTGGAGGGATGTATTTGTCTTGGAAGCCTTATGTTGAGAATTCCTTGTGTGTATTTATCTGTTCTGTAGGTGGCGCTGTGGGACACATTCTTAGAGCAATGTGCTGGGTTACAAGTTACTTTTTATTTTGAACCTACTCCAAAAGTAGAACCAACTCAGTCTTCATTACATGAGAGTATTTTTCCTTGCTTCTCTTCCCCCACCCCCTGTCTTTCTCTGTCTCTCTGTTCCTGTCTCTCCTTTTTCTCTCTGACTCTCTGTGTCTTTCTCTGTAGTGTGTGTGTGTGTGTGTGTGCGCGCGCGTGCGCGCATATGTTCACTTGTCTATGTGTGTACATATGCATGTTAAGGCCAAAAGTCAAGGCTGGGTGTCTTCCTCAATCTCTCTTCACCTTATTTTTTGAGATAGAATTTCTCTCTGAACCTGTAGCTCACCAGTTTGGCTAGGGTGGGACCAGGGAACACCCAGGAATGTTAATATGGATGCCGTGGACCTAAACTCTGGCCCTCATGCTTATACAGATAAGCACTTAATCGACTGAGCCCTCTCCCCAGCGCAAGATTTTCATCCTTAAAACCTCTTTCTCCAGGATACAGGACCTATGCTCAGTTGAGGGATGCTTCTGTGTGTGATCATTTTTTTCTTTGGAGTGTCTGCGATGGGGACTCAGTCTATAACTTAATCTGGCTTGGCACAGGATTTCTCCTACCTCAACCTCTCACATGCTGAGACTGTAGGCATGAGCCATGGTAGCCTGTCATGTCTGGTAAGATGAAACCTTATACTAAACATGGCTTAGAAAGGACTTGACTGTTACCTACACGAACTTTTTTGTTTGTTTGTTTGTTTGTTTTGGTGCATCACCTTACCAATTTTCTTACTAAGCCAAGATTCCGTTGCAACTGTTACCCTCCTGTCATAAGGGACCTTCATGTAATGAGGTCTATCTATGGACACCAAGCTCATTATCAGCTGTATAAAAAGTATACATGTTCCAATCCCCACCCCCACCCCGCCAGAACTGACAAGCACCAGACACCCTTGTTTTTCCTGCCCTGTTTCAATAGGTATTTTGGTTTTCAGATGTTGGATGGTGTTCTCGGTTTTGTGTTTGCGCTTTTTCTCTCCCAACCCCCATTGCTTATCATTTGGAATTCTCTATGGGAGAATTCTCCCTCTCCCACGAGGGAGAATGAAGGCTCACTACTAGCACGAAAGCTCTGTTTGGGGCTCTCGATTTGAACTGGTTTGTTTGATAATCAGTACCCCTCCTGGGATCGAGCCTGCTGTTGCTTGGCTCATGCTGGATGAATCTGTGCTATTTCCCATTCTTTAGTCTTTCATTTATAGCACAGGCACAGCCTGCTTCCCCATTAGTGAAACGGCACACTTAAACTATCTACACACAGATAACCAATGAGGCTGAACTTGGCCGGGAAGATAAATCAGCCCAACCATCTCATTAGGTTTCAAAGACACTCACTAATTAAGCTTGCACTGGAATTAACAGAGAATCCTTCTGAGAGGCAAAAGATGTGACAAGGCATGGAAGAAACTACCCTGCCATTTCTCTCAGTTAACTTGCCTTCACTGTGAGAAAAAGAGCAAGTGTTTTTTAATAAGGTCAATGGACAGAAATTTAGGTTCAAAACAATAACGCATCATTTGCCACTGTGTGCTGGGAGCCCTACATACATCATTTCATCTCCATTATGTATTGAGTTTCAAGACAAAGTGAGAATAATCTCGACTAAAGGGGGAAAGGGAGGCATAAGAGAGTTTACCCTATGTCATAGGTACTTTTCCTGTTTTCCTGTTTGCTGTGATAAGATGACCTGACAAAAGCAACCTAAAAAAAAAAAAAAAAAAAAAAAGGAGAGAGAATTTATTTTGGCTGATAGTTTTAACACAGTCCATCATGGTAGGAAGTCAAGGCAGAAGGAGTTTGAGGGAGCTGATTATATTGGGTACTGGCCAATAAACAGTAATCAATATGTTAGGCAAATTTTCTACTTTTCCATATAATTCAAGACCCAAGCCTTGGGAATGGTGCCACCCACAGTGGGCAGGTCTTAATCTAAACAAAATAATCCCCCATAGGCATGTTCAGGAGCCAGTCTCTCAAGGTGATCCTAGATTCTTCAAAGTTGACAGCTGAGATTAATAATCACTCTTGCTTGCTTCAGAGTCCCAAGATTCACCTCAGAATGTCTATCCTTATAGTTCAGCCCTAGTTACTCGCATCTGTGTTAGATTGACTGCCTAATGGACTATTGGCCATGTCAAGAGACGTTTGAAGTTGTCACAGCTTGAGGGATGCTACTTTTGGTATCTGGTAGGTAGATGGCAGAGATGCTGCTAATCACATCACCAGACAAGTCTCTATAGTAAAGTATTTTTTAGACCATGATATCAACAATACCGCTGTTGATATACTCTTGTTTGACCCTGGAGATATGGATCAGTGGGTAAGAGTGCTTGCTATGCAAGCATGAGGATTTGAATTCAGATCCCCAGCACTCATGTAAAAAGCTGAGCATGGCTGAATGCTTATTCCTGCAACCCAAGTGTTTTGGGAGAATAGAGACAGGAAGATCACTGAGCTTGCTGTCATCAGTCTAGTTCCAGGTTCACTGAGAGACCCTTCACGAGGAAATAGAGGACACAATGTCCTCTTCTGGTCTCTGCAAGTACACACATAGGCACATGTATGTGCACTTAGAACACACACACAAAAAACCTTGACGTGTCCACTTAGCTGGACTATAGTGACAGCTTGCTGTCTCACCAGAACTGTCCATTCACAAGAGTTCTGTAGGCAATGTGTAAGTCGGTGAGATATAACTTTATAGTTGCACATTGTGGGTGGCACATTTCAAAGAAAGGAACATCCAGTGCAAAAGTTGGTAAGTGGGAATGGCTGACTTGGTAAGAGACAGCAGTGCTTAGGAGCCTCATCTGCATTTAGGAGACTGTCCCCATAAGAAGAAGCAACGTCTTCAAAGCAACAACCCCATGTTTGCCACTGAGCAGTGTATGAACTAATGGCCTCTGTCTTGTACCTACCTCCCATCCCATTTCCCCTGCTCCTCACTTCTTCCCTGCCTGCCCTCACCCCTTTGGTCTAGTGTTTGGACACAACATGAAAAGCAGCAATGACTTCATCGGGAGAATTGTCATCGGCCAGTATTCCTCCGGCCCCTCGGAATCCAACCACTGGCGGCGAATGCTCAACACTCACCGCACAGCTGTGGAACAATGGCATAGCCTGAGGTCCCGGGCTGAGTGTGACCGAGTGTCTCCTGCCTCCCTGGAGGTGACCTGATCGCCATGAGGAAGGCAACCTTCATTTGTTAAAAAAAAGAAAAAAAGAAAAAAAGAAAAAATATGTCACATAAATATTCAGCCTACACCTACGTATACTTTCACACATGTACATGTGCATACACAATGACCTCTCAGTACTGAGAGCAAGCTAATAGTTGATCATGAAATAGCCACCCTCACTGAGGGAAGCTTGTGAAGTTTCCAGAAACTCCATTCATGCATAAATCACAGCTGGGTAGGCTCTGCTGTGGGACTTATTAGCAGTGCCTACTCTTGTCCACACCCAATGTCCCAAGATGTACTTCCGACCCTCAGGCCAGAGAAAGGAGGCCTTCCTAGGAAGAGCCTGACTCAGTTTACCAAGAGTTCAGCTTATTTGTGGGGGCTTGGTTCCCCACTTCAAAACCACATCTTCCAGGAAACTTCTGAACAGGCCATTGCTTCCTGGGGTCTCCACACATGATCCCTTTCTCCAACAGTGTAAGTATCTTCATGTTCTCCTTAGCAAATGTGATAAATAGATTAGACTCTTTGGAGAGACCAAAAGGTAACAGAAGACAATAAGCCGATGTCAGGAGCCCAGGCTCATCTTCTTTGTCCTTGTGTTAGCTTATTCCTGAGGCTCCCTGTGGGTGTGGGTGTGTATGTTATTATGAGTGTGCCCTCATGGGTGAGTACATGTGTGACTACTCATCCTGTTAGACAGCAAGGTGGTGGCTAGGGCTTCCATCCACGAAGCTCCCTTACCTCTGCCTTTTATCCAATGCAAGTTTACCCCATGCCCTCTCACACATCAGAGACCCTACTTGAGGTAGTGATAGTTCACGTGTGTCCATAAATAAGGTTATGGTAGAGCAAGAGTAACATGTCTAACTGAATCGTGGTGGTTATGACCCATCAGGAGTCTGGCACTGGAATGAGAATGGTGCCACATCCCTCCACCATGACCTCCCCCCTTAATCAGACCCCAGTAATCCTTCTGTGTTTGTGTGTGCACCACAGTCATGTCTCATGTGCTAAGGCTTTAGTGTAGTTAAAATAGGTTCTTCCCTCGTGGGATGCTTCTGTATCTTTCTCCACAGTGTATTGTCCTCTGTAATGGGGAGTTATCCGTTGTTGAAATAAAAGATTATTTATTTGTGACATGCATTGGATTGGAGTTATCTGTTTTGTTCATGGCTGAAGATGGGAAGGTGTTTGGGTGCTAGCATGCATAATGAGGCAATCCAGCCAGAGACAAGGGTGGCTTAGTGAAGTGCTTGCTGTTGGGTCCCCAGTACCCATGTAAAAAGACAGGCCTGACATAAGTATCTGTAATCCTAGTGTAGAATGTGGTGTGTGTGTGTGTGTGTGTGTGTTCTGTGACAAGACTTTTCTTGGAGAAATCCAACACATATGTCTTATTTACCCCAGATAAGGAGCCCATAACAGATTAAAGTACAGATACTACCAAAGTCCAAGGTAGTGACCCGATGAGTATAACTGGGGACACAATAGTATGTGTGAGGAGTTACTTACAGGAACAGAAGTGACTCAAAGACAGCTGCATCACAAAGCCTACCCCAGCACAGGTGACAGCTCACAAAAGCTGGGAACCAGAAGCACACTGCACAGCCTAAAGGCAGCACAGCGGATCAGAGGGAGTCTCTTCCACATGACTGAGTTGGCCTATACCTCTTCCAGGCAGCTCCACTGGTTTCTGCTTCTTCCAGGCAGCTGGTCTGGTCTTGTGTCTTCTTTACAGTTTAGCTTCTCTGACTCGTAAGAGGGAGGGGGTCCAGTGAATCTGGTCAGTTTCAGGGATGAACTTCCAAGCAGGATGGAATGATGTGATGTTTCTATCTGGGAGAAAACTGCTGTACATCTCTCTCTCTCTCTCTCTCTCTCTCTCTCTCTCTCTCTCTCTCTTTGTGTGTGTGTGTGTAATCAAGTGAATCTCTGGGGCTCACTAGCCAGCCAGTCTAGTCAATTAGTCCTGAATTCATTGGAAGACTCTATTTCAAAATATAAGGCAGAAAGTTATTGACTAAGATAGTCACTGTTGACCTCTTCACACACACACACCACACACACACACACTCCAAACTACTCAGAACAGTGATGTTTCTATTAATAACAGATTTTTTTTTCACTAAGATTTTAGCCCAGACCCGATAAGGATGGCTCAACTCTGTTCCATGTGCCTAGGACCTAAGCTGGAATACTTAAGGGTTAGGACATGGAACTGTGTAAAGGTTTATTCCCTCCCATGTTTGCCATTTGGTGCTGGCTGAGAGCTGAAGACGTCTTCACTATCCGTGGAGGCTTCGGCACAGGCTGCCTCCTCAGGGGCCTAGCTTGGGCTTCCTCATAGCATGATAGAAGATGTCATGGTTTGAATATGAGATGTCCCCACAGGCTAATGTTTTGAGTGTTTGGCCGTGCCACACACTCCTGCCACAGTAGTGTTCTACCCAAGCACTGGGTCAAGCCATCATAGACAGAGATAAAACAAGTCCCCCCTTAAGCCACTTTCGTCAGAGTATTTTATCACAACAATACGAAAAGTGACATTACACGGGGGATGTGGCAGAAATTATTCTCTATAGTTTCTGAGGACAAGGCATAAGAAGGACATGTTTGCTGGTATGGTGTCACTCACCTTTAATCCCAGCACTCCAGAAGCAGAGGCAGGTAGATCTCTGAGTTCAAGGCCAGCCTGGTCTGCAGAGTTCCAGGAGAGTAGGGGCTATACAGAAAAAAACTGTCTCAAAGAAGAGGAAGAAGAGGAGGAGGAGAACATGGAAATTTAAAGCATCACATGGCAACAACAGTCGGGATACAGACAGCATACACATGCTAGTGCTTAGCTAGCTTTCTCCATTGAATGCAGTCTGGGACCCGAGCCCAGGAAATGGTGCCACTCACTGTGGGCAGGTCCTTCTCACCTCAATTAACCTAATCAAGGTAATCCCTCACAGACATGCCCTATTCCAGGGCTCCTATCCCAGGTGATTGTAGATATCCAGCAGTTGACATGCCAAACTAACCATTATACCTTGACTGGAAATAGTCACAATCACCTACTCTGATTAACGAGTGGAGACATGGGGAGTATCAAGAAAGAAGTAACTGATTGTATGAAGAGCTTGTAAGGTGTGTGGGATACAGGGCAACCATCTCTGAAAAACACAGTTAACACAGTGGGGTAATCAAACTGCACAATGTCATGCTGGACATCATCGATACAAGGTGTGGTCTGGGGAGGAAGAGATTCTGAACTACACTACCAATCTGAGGACCAAGAGGTGACCCCACATGAAAGGAATGGTGTTTACATTGGATGGCTGTGCTGGTCAGCGACGGAAGTTCCAGCCTAGGCCATAGCTGGATTTCAGGGTTCAGATAAGGCTGTGTCTCTCAGTCCATCTCTTAGATAGTCTCTCCCCTGCTTAAGAAGCCTCTTGGGGACTACCAACAGTTCTAACTCATTCTCTGAGTTGAACCCACAGCCTCATGCCTGCAAGGCAACAATTTGGATTCTACATACGTGGCTAAAATTTCTACTTCCTGATTTTCCAGGGGTGAAATAGCATCTCCTCCCCATCCTCTCAACAGCAGGACTTCTGCTTATATTTAACTGTAGTAATAAAAACCACCACTTACGGAGCTTACCACCTGCCAAATGCCATGATAAGCCCAGGGCTATTTAATCCTCACAGCAACCTTTTGAAATAGGATCTGTTCTGATCCCTCTCCCTTTAGATGTGGAAATGGCACTCTGAACATCAAGTGCCACACGTCATGTCACAGAGGAACATAGAGTATGTGCCTCGTGTCCACCTGATTTAGGCAGCATACTGTAGTCATTCTATGTCTGTTGTTCTCCTTAAAGCTTCCCATTTGTCCCAGACCAGATTCATGGCTTAGCTTTTTATCAGCCATGCCCTGCTCAGAGCTTGGCCCAGATAGACACTATTCAGACTAAAAAGTCTTGCCTCTCTTGGCCATAATAAGTATTTGTCTGAGTTTCATTTCTGTTGCTGTGATAAAGTGCCCTGATAAGGGGCTGGAGAGATTGCTCTTCCAGAGGTCCTGAGTTCAGTTCCCAGTAATCACATGGTGGCTCACAACCATCTATAATGGGATCCAATGCCCTCTTCTGGGTCACTGAAGACAGCTACAGTGTACTCATACCTAAAATAAATAAACCTTTAAAAAGAAAAGTTTCCTGATAAAAGCAATGCAAGGGAGAAAGGGGTTTGGGGTTTTTTTTGTGTGTTTGTTTCATTTTGTTTGTTTGTTTGTCTTGTAGTTAAGGGACAGTTGTGGTGGAGAAGTCAAGGCAAGCAGAGTTTGAGGGAGCTGCTCACATCACATCCACAGTTAAAAAACAGAGAGCAATATGTGCACAATATTGCCCATTCACTGTCTGCTTTATACAGTCCGAGATGCCCTGCCAGGGAATGGTCTTGGCCACATTTTAGAGGGGTTTCCCCACATCAACCTAATCTCCCACAGATATGCCCAGAGGCCCATCTTACAGAATTCTAGATTCTGTCAAGTTGACAGCTACCATCTTCCTTCCTGGGGCTGAAGAGAACAAAAGCATAAACATGAGAGAGAACAGGTGGGCATAGCAGTCAGAAACAGGATAAACAATGGCCAGGCTCACAGGCTCTAGCACCAAAGAAATCACAGCTCAGATCCTGGGCCCACGGTTCCTCAGCTGCACTCAGACATCAACCAGGCAACTCCTCCACTCTTCTGTTTTTCTGTTGTCTTAGCTAGGGTCCCCCAAAAGGAAATTCAAGGAGGGAACTTGGAAGCAGATGATTCACTGGGGAGACAACTCCAAGAAGTGTAAGTTAAAGAAAAAGGACCAAGGCAGATAAAGGCTGTCTGTGTTAGCAGTGGGAACACCAAGAGCTCAGAATTGTTACTGTGGAGGATTTAGTGCTGAGCCCTCACCCTAGGGTTGTTCCTGAGAGCATCTAGTGTTTGATACTACAGGACTGGTGTGTGGGTGGGACAAGCTCCTGCAGCAGCAGAGAAACTCCTGGTCAGAGAGAGTTGTGCATGAGCTTGATGGGTGAGCTGTGTGCACGCACAGCCTGGCCCACTGTAGACACTGAGGAGCTCAGCTGGACTGCAGATATGAAATCAAGCAGCCCCAGCCTCTACTGACCTCCTCAGAAATAACAAGAGGCTAAGAGTGTGAAGTGCCAAATGTCTCTCCACAGGAACCCACAACAGTGTCAGTGCTATTCTGTGAAAGACTAATGAAGCAAGTAGTGATGCTGGAAGGGCCAGCCCAGCTCACCATGTAAGCCTGATGATGACCCAGGTTCCATCTTGGAACCCACATAAAGAGCCAGATGTGGTGGTACTGATCTATAGTCCCACCACTCTCAAGATTATCTGCTGGGAGCTCACAAAGCACAGTGGCAGAAACAAGAGAGACCCTGCCTCAGGAAACAAGGTAGAGGGATAGAACTGACTCTCCAGAAGTTGCCTGGCTTCCACATGAGTGTGGTAGCACACATGTGCCTGCACTCCCATGCACAAAATAAATAATCAAATAATAAATATTTTCTCCAGTTACGTCTGCATCTCAGTCACTGTTCTGATGCTGTGAAGAGATACCATGACCTAGGCAAGTATTATAAGGAAAGCATTTAATTGAGGGTTTGCTTAGAGTTTCAGAGATTTAGTCCATTATTATTATGGCAGGAAGCATGGTGGCATGGAGGCAGATGTTGGAGCAGTAGCTAAGAACTACATCCTGACCCGAGAGAGAAGGGGGAGCTCTGAACTTGGCATGGGCTTTTGAAACTTGAAAACCCACCCCTAGTGACACACTTCCTCCAACAAGGCCACACCTCTTAGCCCTTCTAATCCTTTCAAATAGTGCCATTCCCTGGTGACTAAGCATTCAAATATATGCACCTATGGGGCCATTCTTATTCAAATCATAGCAGTCTGTATTAGATGCACACAGATTTATCATCATCATCCCCCAAATTATGCAACAGCTGTATCAGTAGCATGGTCAGAGCACAGGGGATTGTAAGCAGTGTGAGATGACACAATCTTCAGAGGGCATGCTCTACACAACATGCTAGGGTTAGAGTTAGTTCTATGTAAACACTGCATCATCTTATGTATCTTATGTAAGGCACTTGAGTATCCATGGTTTTCAGTATCTCTGGGTGTCCTTGAACTAGTCCCCCTTAGACACCTGTAATCCAGAGTAGGCATGGTCAACTGTCCCTCTGGTCTGTTTTGTCTGACAATTAGTAACTACCGCAAGGGATAAATGTAAGGACATGTTGGAATCAAGCTGGCAAAGTCCTTCCTCACTTGAGTCTTGGCACAGCACCCAGTGGCTATTATTACCTGGCATGCATCAGACAGCTTTTGCTGGGGACAAGTAAGAACACTGGCAGCTCAGATCAGAGCCATCCACATCTCCAGGAATAGAGTTTGTCAGGAGACAGAGAGAAGTGTTGAAAGGTGAAAGGAGGACTGAGTTTCTATAGAAACCAGAGCCCAAGGTGCCCTGCTTTGGGCAGCCCATTGTTTTAATTAGTATCCTCCTCCTCCTCAGGTAGGAGGTGGGAAAAGAGATGCCTGGACCACTTCACCACGCTGGTGTGGGGACCCAAGTTAAAAGAATAAAGGTGGGTGGAAAACAGTGATGGGGAGTTTTGAAGATACTTTCATTTCCCCAGGACCCCTTGAGTCTGCTCACCTCTTAGAGAAAGCACTTCCCTCTCCCTCCTCTGCTGCAGCTCTGAGCTCAGACCAACTCCAGAACATATTGGGATTTCGACCACACCCCCAGACTTGACACAAACTACAGACCCATCTATATCCTGCCTATACTGAAGGAAGAGATCCATCTAGGGCACCAAGACCAGCTTGCCATTTGAGGCACTGGAACTTTGCTCCTATCAAACCAAAAGTAACTGCAAGGAAGAAGCATTCCTTTCCTTTCTGAGTATCCTATTGTCCACTGTGGATGGGAGAATTGCCCTTCATTGTGTCCGAAAATTCCAGTAGAAATAACTCCAGGGGGATTGGTAGGTAAAAACCATAATAGTTTGCCCCTAGAAGAAACTGTTGGAAGGCAATGCCTTTAAGTTTCAATGTGGCCAACCTTTGGAGAGTGTGTTAGCTTTCCATCATGTGACAAAACACCTGAGGGAGAGAAAGTATGAAAGATCAAAGAGGGCCAGGGTTTTGATGTCTGCTGAGTGCAGTGGATGGAGTCACATCTTGGTGAGGGTATTGAAACCAGGAAGCAGAGGCAGAGGGAGAGTGAGTACTGGCTTGCTGATCTCATAACCCTAGAGGGGTCACACATGAATGACTTTAACCTCTTCCAAGGAAAATGTCCCCAGTGACTTCCTACTAGGAAGCTCTTGAAAGCTCAACCACTTCCCAGTACTGCCAGATTCATCACAAGAACCTTTGGGGAATATTCAAGCCATATCTAGACTACACCAGCTCCTTAGTTCTCAACATTAGGTCATCCTATCCATGAATATTTTATGGTTCTGGACTATGGGTGCTTCTTACTAACCAAGCATTTTCTAAGTACTTGTACAGGAGAGGTATCAGTTTGTTCACATTGTATAGGCAGGAAAGCTGAGGCTTAGAGAGATTTATTAGTTGGCGTCTAATCACAGCAGAACATGAAGGTATCTGCCTCATAGTTTATGAAGTGAATAAGCATTGACTCCTCTTTTATAATGGTCACAAACAGAGGACTTTACTAAATAAACAATATTTTTAAATGTCTAAGTGCATATACATGTGTGTTTGCAGGTGTGTGTAAACAAGCAGAGATCAGAAGAGGACACCAGGTGTCCCTTCCATCACTCTTCACATGTCCCTTTAAGATAGGGACTCTCCTGATCCTGAAGCTCTTGTTTTCTCGGTTAAGCTTGGGAGCCAGCATGCCCCAACAATCTTTCTGTCTCTGCCTCCCTTGGAATGGCAATTACAAAAATATCTGAGATATCCAACTTGTTGTGATCCAACTCAGTGCTGTGATCCAAATTCTGATCCTTATGATGGCATACCAAGTGCTCTTAACCTCTGAACCATTTTTCCAGCCTCATAAATAACACTTTTAGAAGCTAAGAGATTATGAGTGAGATATAATGGATGAATGGATGGATAGATGGATGGATGGGTAGATGGATGGATGATAATCTGTAGATGTTTTAGACAGATTTTCACTGACTTGACAAGCCTCCCATAAACACATGTATAGGGAGGACAAAATATCATTCAATAAATATCATTTTAAGAAGCTAGAAAATACACACACACACACACACATACATGTATATGTAGTAATATATATTGCTACATATATAAGAGATCCTTACAATCTTCAATTGACAGCAAAAATAATACTTGTTAAGAGAAAAAAATCATCCACTTTCTATCTGTAAAATTGAAATATAGACCAGGAGTTGGCAAATCACAGCCCCTGAGCCATGCCCAGCCCATTGCCTGCTTTTATAAATAAAGTTTTATTGAAACACTTCCAGACCTATTCCTGGGTCTTTGGTAAAACTCAACAGTAATAGATTAGCAATGCCTGCAAAGCCTAAAAAACATACTCTTTCTTTACAGAAAAGTTTTGTACCCCTGTCTAGAGCTATATTCTGTAAACTTTAAAGAATACACAAACCACTGGGGAACAGTAAATCAGAGGCAGTTTCTTATTTAGTAGCTCCTGGCAGGGCCTGAGACTCTGAAATTCTGATACATTTCCACAGGCCATACCTACATCTGAACAAAGACACATTCAGAGAGGAACAGAATTGATGGGCAACAGCACTCAGACACCATCGTGCAGGACAGAGGACTATAGCTGGGGATTCATCGATATCTACCTATCTATCTATCTACCTACCTATCTATCTGTTTGTCTATCTATCTGTCTGTCTATCAACTGTCTACCTGCCATCTATCCTCTCTTCACAAGAACCTCTAGGGCACTCTTTTGGACTATCCTCCCTTCCTGTCACACTCAGAAGAGCATTGCTATGGCTGGAATGTTTGTCCCCACTAAAATTCATATTGAATTTTGTCAATGTGAGGTATTTCAGTCTCATAAAATGAAGACTAAGGTATTTATCTCAGGAATTTATGTCTTCTTCTGCTTCTCTCTCCTCCCTTTTCTCCTCTTCCTCCCTCCCATATGTGATGTTGCAGCTAGAAGATGGAGACACCCTGATATTGAATTTTATAACCTGGAAATTGAAAACAAATCATCTCTTTTCATTGTAAACGATCCAGTCTCAAGTATTTTGTTATAGCAGCAAACACAGATGAAAGCACATATGTTTGGCTTCCTGGGAGCCCCTAAGAACACAGCAGCAGGGGCCTCTATATTTCTATTCCTGGGATAATTGCATGAAAGGGAAAATGCTACTTTATATTTTCTTATAATAGTTACCTTCACTCATTGCTGTAAAACACACAAAGCAGAAATTCAAGGAAGGGGGATTTGTTTGGGCTCATGGGTTTGAGGGTATAATCCATCATGGCAGGGAACACACAGTGGAGAGAACAGCTCCAGCTGTGAGAGAAGGTGGGTGGGACCACTGGTCATATTTCATCCCCAGATGTCCCATCCAGCGGGACCCCGTTATTCATAGGGTGCGAGGAGGACCGAGCCTGAAAAGAAAATGGTCGAGAGAGAGGAGGGAGGCCGAGCAAGTTTTCGTCAAGCTCTCACTTTATTCCAGATACACATGTAGCTTTTAAAGAAAAAATGAATGCAGAGGGGAGGGGGAAAGAAAGCTTATGGCCCTCCGGTTGTCATGGTTATTTGATTAGGCCAGACCATCTGGCGGCAAACTGTTTTATGGTCTATCTATTTCCTGGAGGTGGGAAGGACGCTTATCCTGTAGAAACCTAACTAGTTCTTGGAAGGTCACTAGGGCCAGATTCCCAAGGGCAGTGTGAAGGCCCTGGCTCTGATGTCTCCAGCTTATCTTGTACAAACACAGCTGGTTCTCAGAAGATCTCAGATTCCCAAGGATGGCGTGGAGGCCCTGGCTCCTGACATATCCCCCTTTCGTTTACAGTAATTGAGGAGCAGCTAAGAAGGGTCGGTGGAAGGCCTGTCTTAGGCTATATAGTGGGCACCCATTACTCATGCCCGATTGCTATTAGGGCAGGGACCCTGTCTTAGGCTATGTGGATGGTCCCCATCCCCGGCATTGTCCCTTTATGGTCTGGATGTGCACCCGGGTAATGGATCCACACTAAATCCCGTTATTGGGTTACCCTGCAGCCTTTAAGGGTGTGCGCGAGAGTCATGGCACTATGATACATTCCCATCATTGGCTTTTCCACAGCTTATGGCCCAAAAGCTACTCCTGTTGACTAAGGGTTGTCAGGAGCTGGAAGGCTGTTTAAGAGAGCCTCCACAACCTGCGATACCAGGGAGTTTCTATCTCTGCTGCTAGGGCTGTAAACTGTAGGCCATCAGAAGAAGCATCAGGGGGAGGTCCTCGGTGGATTCTTGAGCACTGAGTCGATGGTAATGAACAGCAACCGACTTCTGGAGGGCAGGATCAATCTGTGACTTAACAAAGTTAGTTAGTTTATTAAAAGCCCAAGGGCCAAATGTCAAAAGTAGTAGGAGACCCACAAGGGGTCCCAGGAGGCTAGGGAGTAATGTAGAAAGCCAGGGAGAAGTGGAGAACCAGTTTTGATACCAAGCCTCAGCTTGTTCTCTCTTTCTCTTTCTATCTTCTAAGCTCTTTTTTACCTTTTCTATGCTGTCATCAACTAACCCCGTCTTGTCTGCATAAAAGCACCATTCCTCTTTAAGGGCAGCACATAGACCACCCTCCTGTAAAAAGACGAGGTCTAGCCCTCTTCTGTTTTGTAATACTACCTCTGATAGGGATGCTACAGATTCTTTAAGATATTTTAAGCCTTGTTGTAATTCACGGATATCATTATCAATAGCTATGGAAAGTTGACTATACTGTTGAGTAGAAGAAATCAAGGAGGCTATACCTGTTCCAGCTCCTGTGGCAGTTAGGCCCAAAAGGACGGCCAGCATAATGGCTGTAATGGGCTCTCTTTTGGTACGGGTTGCACCCCGCTCCCAAAATGTAAGTAGGTCTTCTGCATGGTGAAAGGTAATTTTTGGAATAAGAAGGACCAAAACACAGTAATCTCTGTGTGTCAATAAAGAAGCTGAAACTACATAAGGAGTGAGCCTGGTGGAACAGATGAAATAAGAGCTATTGGGTGCCTGAATGTACTGAAAGGTGGAGTTGACAGTAACTGTTTGATTACAAATTTCATTCAACTGACGAGGGGGGAGCATATTAGGGGCTAATAAGCAGAGGCCCAATCCGGAGACCTGGGAAAGGGTTAATCCAAGGCGCTCAGTATTGCCCCACCTTAACTGACTGGGGTCATTAGTAAAGAGAGGTTTACCAATAATAGCCACTCCCTCATAGAAGGGAGGCGGAGGAGAGCAGCAGACCCAGCGCTCCAAGTAGTCTGTCTGATTGTTGTGTCTCAAGGTCTTAATGGAAGCGTTGACTAGATTGAGAATAATGTTAGGTGACAAAGGGGGTCCCACAGGGAGGGTCGGTTGGAAAAGGGTGCTAGCAAAGGGCTTTAAGGTTGGCCTTATAATAACTGAGGGAGCCCCTGTTTTGATTTTTGGGCTCACCTGTCCAGGATGTAAGGCTGTGTTAGGTCCAATAGCTATTGTAGGGCCCCTGTGGAAGTGTCTTAATAAGTTTGATTTTAAATGTGAGGCCCATGTCATATCCCTGTATGTGAAGCTTCAATCCCCATTCATAGCCTCTGGAATTGTCCCAGGAGGCCTTTTTCCCAGCGTCAGTGAAGGTGATGGAAAGGGGGTTGCACCATTTATCTTTGTACTCGTTAGACAGTTGGGCAGGTCCGCCGGCAAGGCTGTGTGGGGAGGGGTTTGTTCTCTTTACTGTAATATAATCAGCTCCGGCACCCTAATAATTATAAAAAAAAATTATAATGTAAATAGCCAAGGAATGAGCAAGGCAATAAGCAAAAGTACGGGATCCTCCATGTTTCTCAGGGTGTGTTAAGATGACTAAAATATCCCGGAGACCTGCCAATGGAATCTGGTGGTGGACCTCAGGTCAGATGCTCCTTACCTTGTCTGGGGGGGGGGAGGGTTCTTCATTTTCTGAGCATTCTTTTTTTCAGATAGTCAGCATCTGTGAGGCAAGAATCTTGGGAAAAGAAAGGTCTTTCTTCTACTAGATTTTTTCTCTCCTTGTCCGTCTCTGTCTCCACTCTAAAACTCTCAACCTGCCTCTTTTTCTTTTTCTACCAAATCACAGGCTCTGGCCTTATTTTTTTACCTGCCTATAGACAGCTCCTTTTTGTCCAATTAAAAGGCTCTTTTCTCTCAGATATAAATAGAGCACAATCGTTAATATTCTGTAATTTATAAAGTATAAGGTATACCTAACACCCAGTCCATCTGTCATAATTTTACACCTGTTATGTCCTAGTTTAGCTTGTATACTATCTGGAAATCATCTTCTCAAGTCTATACCGTCTTTTTAAATATTAAACAGCTTGGGTTGGCTATGAGACTATAATCAGTCTTTAATCCCGTCAGAATTCTGAGCATAATCTGTGGAATTCTGACATTATTGAAAGCTATTTATGCACAGTGATCTACACTGTTGTCTTTTAACCATTTTTAGCTATTTTTAATTAAAATATCTTGAATATATCTTAACAATTAACTCAGAGCTATGAATTTGTCATCTGGTCTTTAGCTTGTATGTTTAATAATCTAAAATCAGTTTGTAAAGGCATTCTTTTTTTATGAATCAATTTTAATAATAACCAATAAGTCTTTATTTTTGCCATGTAAAGCATGGCACAAGAATGTTTACTTTTCTTTTTTTTTTTCGTCAGTAACTAGGAAAACTCTTAGCTTGACCTCTGGGAATACTGTCAGCTGCAGGCAGCAGGCCAGAGAGTTGCGCTGCGCTCAGCCCCGCCCCCTTTTCTCTCTTGGCATCACCTCCTCAGCGGCTGCTCTCTGCTCTGTGTCTGTCCTCTGTGGGCGGGGCCTGCCATCCTTGTCTGTTGCCACTGTGCCTAGCACCGGGCAGCCCTGGGCCACCATGGGGGTTCATTCAACAATCCCTTGTCCTTGAGGGTTATAAGGGATGCCTGTGATATGTTTGATGCCCATTTGAGCACAGAATTGTTTAAAGCTGGAGCTGGTATATCCAGGGCCATTATCAGTCTTAAGAATTTTAGATATTGGGGTGGTTGCCAGGCTGGCAAGGACATGGTTGATAACATGTTTAGTAGCTTCTCCAGTCTGTAAGGACACATAAAGGAAGCCACTGTAGGTGTCTATAGAGACATGAATATATTTAAGTTTCCAAAGGCAGGATAATGTGTAACATCCATTTGCCACAATTCCCCAGGAATCAGCCCACGTGGGTTGACTCCAAGATGTCGCTCAGGCAAAAGCATCAAACAACCCTTGCATTGGCGGACAATCTGTCTGGCCTGTTCACGGATAATGGAGAATCTTAGCCTGAGAGTATGAGCATTGAGGTGATGTAAATTATGAGCCAGCTGTGCAATGTCAAGAGGCTCAACAGGCCTATAATCTATACTCCCCAGGGCAATCAGCTGGGTGGCCCGGTCCACCACATCATTTCCCTCTGTTAAGGGGCCAGGCAGACCGGAGTGGGCACGAATGTGGCCACAAAGAAAGGGCATCACGGGCGAGAATCAATCTTTGTAGTTCAGAGAATAAGGGAGAGGCATTTGTTGAGGGGCGAATATATGGGACTGTTTCAAGAAGAGGCACAGAGGTGGCTACATAAGCACTATCAGTATACAAGTTGAAAGGCAGATCTCGTAAAACCTCAGACACCTTTATAATGGCTGATAATTCAACAAGCTGTGCTGAGGAGAAGTCAGTCATAAATCGGGAGACCTTTTTGTCTATATAGAAGGCGGCTATGCCTGAGGAAGATCCATCGGTAAAGACCAATGTGGCCCCAGCTATTGGGGAACTCTTAGTTCTTTTGGGGAAGACAACTGGCATTTTATGCAGAAACTGGACCAATCTATCAGCAGGATAGTGATTATCAATAATGCCTTGAAAGGAGGTACAGTTAATAGCCCAATCGTCATCGGTTTGAATGAGCCACTGGACTTGGGAGGCATTATAGGGAACGACTGTAATGTCAGGGTCTTTGCCAAAGAGTTTAAGGGCAGCCTCCCTGCCAAGACGTAGCAGGTGGGCGACCAGGTGTGGGTAGGTAGGCAGACTGCAAGTCGGGGAGGCTGACAAATGGACCCAAAATAAGGGTTTAGCCTGCCAAAGCAAACCAGTAGGGGAAAGGGGGTGGGAAAGAGAAGGAGGCGAAGAGGCAGTTTTGGGGAGTAGTAGCCAATGTGTTGGTCAATTATGGCTTGTTCTACTCTGGCCAGTGCCTTTTGGGCCTCTGGGGTCAACATTCGTGGAGATGATGGATCAGAATCTCCTCGCAATATGTCAAATAAAGGTTTTAATTCACCTGTAGTTAGCTTTAAATAAGGGCGCAGCCAATTAATATCACCCAGCAGCCGCTGAAAATCATTAAGTGTTAGCAGGGAATCATGCCTCAGTTGAATCTTTTGGGAAAGAACCTTATGGGAGAATAGTTCAAACCCCAAGAACAAATGGGGAGGGTGTACTTGTATTTTTTCAGGGGAGACCTGGAGCCCTCGGTCTTGGAGGGCAGCAATAAGTTGTAGTCCTGACTGATGGAGCGGTTGCTCATGGGACCCTGCCAGAAGAACGTCATCCATGTAATGTACCACGTAAAGGTCGGGGAAGAGTGACCTGAAGGGATCAATGGTTTGGGCCACATATTTTTGGCAAAGAGTAGGGCTGTTGGCCATGCCTTGGGGGAGAACCCACCACTGGAAGTGGGGGGAAAGGTCCCACACAGTTGATTATGGGAAGACTAAACGCAAAACGTTTGCAATCTTCAGGGTGGAGGGGGATGGAAAAGAAACAGTCTTTTAAATCAATGAATAATTTTAGGTATCCATCAGGAATGGCCACAAGGGAGGGTAGACCAGGCTGTAGGGCACCCATAGGGACCATGGTTTTATTGACTGCTCTGAGGTCCTGTAGCAGGCTCCATTTACCATTTCGTTTTTGGATGACAAAAATAGGTGTGTTCCATGGTGAGGTAGAAGGTTCAGTATGTACAGCAGCCAACTGTTCCTGCACTAACTCTATGGTTCCAGACAGGAACGTCATCTTTCCAGGTGATTTTTGTCTGCCTGGCATGCAGGGGGAGCAATGGCCCTCATGAAAAATGGCTATCGACCCCTAAGCCTGTGTGATCTCTTTTGTGAGTGGTGGTTAGGGGTGTAGGGCTTCCCTGGTTTTGTTTGCCAAGCCCCTGTCCAGGGAGGTAACCCTGTCAAGCATCTGTTGAGCAATCACCTCATTGGGACTGCACATAAGGATTTTCATCTGGGAGAGGATATCTCTGCCCCAGAGATTGACAGGAAGGCCAGGAACAACAAACGGCCAGACAGTGCCCTTATTTCCCTCGTTGTCCTCCCAAGTTAAAAGTTGGGAACTCTGTAAGGTATTTTTGGACTGTCCAATTCCTTGTAGATGGGTCATGGAGGCTTGTAAGGGCCAATGGCGGGGCCAAAAATCCTGTGACAATACAGTGGAATCAGCCCCTGAATCTAAGATTCCTTCAAAAGTCTTTTCCTGAATTTTAAGGTTTAATGTAGGGCGCTCCCTAGTGATGGCCTGAACCCAATAGAGGTCTGAGGAGCCTGGTCGGGAAGAGCTGCGTTGTGTGCCCAGTGCAGGGTGGGAGGTGTCTAAGGGTAAAGGTAGTGCCTGAGCCAAACGTTGGCCCTGGGAGTTAGATATTGGACCCCAAGGGGAGCTGGCCAGGACCTTAATCTCTCCAGTATAATCATTGTCTACCAAGGAGGGGTGGATGCTGAGGCCACTCAAAGTAGATGAGGTGCGGCCCAAGATCAGGAAATAAGTATTTTGGGGGGGAGGCCCAAATATCCCCGTAGGGAGAATCTGTACTCCGTCCTCAGTTTTAGTATCATATGGGAGGAGGCACACAGGTCCACTCCTGCACTTCCTGGGGTAGCTTGGTAGAGGGTGAGAGAGGGGTTACTGGCCTGCTGTTCCCTGAGGCCGGAAAAATGGGATTGTTCTGGGGGCCTGGGGCTGGCCCCTCTGCCCGTTTTTTTGAAGGGAAATCAGCGGGCGCCTGGAGATATCAGTAGCAGAGCGACAGGTATTGGCCCAGTGTTTGCCCCGCCGGCAGAGCAGGCAGAGGGTGGGGGGCTGTGAGGACCCGCCTGTAAGGCCCGAGGATACCTGGAGAGGCTCGACTGACCCTGAAGCGCTGGGGCACTGGCGGGCAAAGAGACCCATCTGGCCTCACCTAAAGCAACTCTTTTGAGTATTATGAGCCTGAAGCACAGCGCACACTGCAAGGTGGACTGCCTGAGACATTTTGGAAGAGAAGGAATCTACAGCTCGACACAGGCAGATCTCATCTAGAGTCTTATCTCTGGTTTTGCCGGGTAGATCGGCCCTGCACCCTGAGTTTGCATTTTCATAAGCCAGCTGTCTGATAATCTTATCATTGGAAGCCTCGTGGCCCAAGGTTCTCTCTGAAGCCTCTAGGAGGCAGCTCACAAACTCACTGTAATCCTCTTGGGTCCCCTGAGTAATTTTAGTTAGAGGAGTGAGTGTTGAGCCCACTGCCAGAAGAGCCAGCCAAGCACCAAGAGCTGCGTTAGCTGTCTGGGCCAAGAGACCAAAGGTTAGGTACCAGTGTAGGGCCTCTGTTGAATATTTTCCTTGGCCGCTGAGCTTGTCTAGGGTCCATGTTGCAGAAGGCGATCATGGAGACCATAAGTTTGTGGCGGCAGCTGCCTGGCAGTGATCTATAAAGTCAGCCTTCCAAGTTAGAAACTGGCCGCGGGTGTGAACTGCCTGAACTACATGAATCCACTCTCCTGGGAGCAAATAGCCGCCTCAAGACAGAGAGTCAAGGACCGAAAGAGTAAAGGGGGCATTTGGTCCATACATCCTGACGGCGGCATTTAATTCCTTTAAATTTTTAAAATGTAGCTTGTGGAACTCACCGTGCCCACTAGATGGCACTGGCGGCTCGTGGAACTTGCCGTGTCCACCGGACAGTGCAGGTGGTTCTGTCCTCCCCTTCACTTTTGCTTCCTCAAACTCCCTCCCCCTCACCGTCAGGGTTGCTCAGTGCGTCCTCAGAGGGATTAAAGGCGGGGGAAGGGTGCTCAGGCACCCAGGAAGAACGGGTTACCACAGGGAAGGCCAAAGAAATGCTATGGGACCCTCGAGCCTTTTTAGGGGGGGTTGGAACTGAGGAGGGGCTTATTTGCCGATCCAGAAATCAGGGCGAGAATGGTCTCATGAAGAGTAGACTGTAAAGAAGCGAGTTCAGCGGAAAGTTGAGCGAACTGCTTTTGGAGCTTTAGTACTTCTTTAAGTTCGCCTATCTGTGCTGAGAGTTGTTTTTTGGACTCAAGGAGAGATGAACTAGGAACAGACAGTGCAGGGGTACAAAATCGCAGGGAAGCATCAGGAGGAGGTCTTTGGGGAGGAGCCGAGGGCCGGGGAAGCCTGTCAGGGTTACTACATTTCGAAGCCTCGTCCTCTAAAGTCGCAGCCTCCTCAGGATCCAAGAGATCATAGTTTAGTTCTCGGGCCACAATTGGGAATGTTAAGGCAGCTCGGGGGTGAAGAGGAGGGGGCTGACCCCGAGGAAGAGGGTGGTTTGCTTTATTTCTTAATTGGTTTTGGCAGAGAAGTCCTGTTTTTAGATCGGGAAGTCCTGGGGAAGTCCGCTAAACTGGGAAAAGTCGTTTCTCGGAAGGGATAGATAAAGAGGTTTTGGAGGGGGGGCCTCTGCTCCCAGAATCTTGGACTCCGATGAAGAGATGTCTGAATCTGAGGACCTGGACATATCTATAATTACAGAGGGAGGCTTGGCGGGGACCTGGGTGTCAGATTGTTTATCCGGGAGGGAGGCTGAAGATTTTGTATGGGAAAGAGGGCGGAGACAATACTCCGCAACTGATAGTAATTGTTGTTTGTCTGAATTGGAAGACGCAGCCTCAACTATATCTCTAATTAAACCCCAATATGTAAAGACTGTGTTGGGTACAGCATCAGGCCCCTCGAGACTCAATTTCTCATTAAGATCTCATCCCACCTTTTGCCATTTTCCCCGGTGAATTTCTGGCCCATTCACTATGAACCAGGGACAGGCTTTATCTATAAAAATGAAAAACGTAATTAAATCTTTCTTTTTAACTTTAACTCCTCTCTCTCTGAGTGAACCCTTTAAGTCTTTAATGAAGACTGCTTCTTTAGTCAACTTTTGGCCCATTTTTATGAGACGGACAAAAATCACTTACCGAGGACGAAAACTCTTCGTGAACTGGGAGAGGGGTCCTCAATCTTCCCGGAGCTGGCTCGATGCCTCTTTTTAGGCTGGGGTCCGTCTGGCAAGGATCTGTACCTCGCCCCCACGTTTGGCACCACATGTCCTGTCCAGCGGGACCCCGTTATTCATAGGGTGCGAGGAGGACCGAGCCTGAAAAGAAAATGGGCGAGAGAGAGGAGGGAGACCGAGCAAGGTTTCGTCAAGCTCTCACTTTATTCCAGATACACATGTAGCTTTTAAAGAAAAAAAGAATGCAGAGGGGAGGGGGAAAGAAAGCTTATGGCCCCCCCGTTGTCATGGTTATTTGATTAGGCCAGACCATCTGGCGGCAAACTGTTTTATGGTCTATCTATTTCCCGGAGGTGGGAAGGACAGCTTATCCTGTAGAAACTTAACTAGTTCTTGGAAGGTCATTAGGGCCAGATTCCCAAGGATGGTGTGAAGGCCCTGGCTCTGATGTCTCCAGCTTATCTTGTACAAACACAGCTGGTTCTCAGAAGATCTCAGATTCCCAAGGATGGCGTGGAGGCCCCGGCTCCTGACACCCAGACAGGAGGCAAAGGGAGATGCATACTGATGCCAGACTTGCTTCTTCCTTTTCTCTTCTGTTCAGTCTGGGATCCCAGTCTGTTGGATGGTGCTGCCCACATTCAGGGTGGATTGTCCCTCTTCAGGTAAATGTCCCTGGAAATGCATAGATACACTCTGAAATGTCTTCTATGTGATTCCAAATCCAGTCAAGTCAAAGATGAAGACTGATATTCACACATTACCATTCACGTTCACAGTAATGCTAGCACTCTTATAAGCATGCACTAAGTGCTCACCACTTTTGAATAAACATGCAAGCTTTGTCAGCTGCCCTAAGACAATGGTCTTAGGACAACTGGTATACCCCAGACTTGCTGTAGGCTAGAGTTGAGCCTAAGTTGAGCCTGTTTGCTGATTCATGCCTTGGCAGACTTCAGTGCCAACACCAGTGGGGCAAAGCATACTGTGTGGGTGAGAGCTAAGTTGTTCCTCACAAGCATAGCAGTGAGGGTTGAGGGGGGTGACTATGAAACCAAATTGACACATTCCCATCTTACTCCTAAATGTCAGTTACATGAAGTGTCAAAGCACCTCACTGAGCATTTCAGGGGAGGATAAGGGCCCAACACGATGGAGAAGATGCAGCTGGTGCCAGAGAAAGTCTTTCACGAGATCAATCACAATAATAGCAACACATGCTGTTATTTAGTGAGCATCTTCTACTGGCCAGTATCCATGCTAAATAGAATGAAACACCTGGCCGTGGTGGTACACACCTGTCATCCCTGCTCTAGGGAAGCAGAGGGATCATGAATTTCAGGCCAGGCAGGGCTATATAGTTAGATCTTGTTTCAAGATCTTTTTCCAAGGAAAAAACAGTATTAGCAAAGGAATGAATTTCACTTAATCTCTTGGAGATATGTAATATTTATCATTCATGAGATATAGGGAGAAACTTAGACTCAGCCAGACAGAGTGACTTGCCCAAGAACACACAAGGTAAAAAAAGAACAATTCTTGTTTTAACCAATAGGAATTCTCAACCTGGGGAAACAGTTCAGTTGGTAAAGTGCTTGCAACTCAAGCATAAGAATCTGAATTTGAATCTCCACACTCGTATAAAAGGCTGTGTGCAGCCACATTTATCAGTAATCCCAGAGCTGAGAAGAGGGGAAAAAAACCTAACACTCACTGACCAGACAATCTAGCAGAAACAGTGAGCTCCAGATTCAGTGAGAGACCTTGTCTCTGAAAACCAAATGGAGAGCCATTACAGAAGACATTTGACACCAACCTCAGGCTTCCACATGCACACACTCACATGACTATATATGTACTCATATACACACAAAAAGGAAAAAATAGGAATGTTCCTACATGCAGCAAAATCCCTATACGAACACCAGTGGGCTTTAAGACATTCAAGAATGAGCAAACCACACAGCAGTTCTAGGCACAAAGGATGGCCATTGTGACATTTGTAACTCACTGTATGACCTTCCTACTGATGCCTCCTTTAACACTGGAAGCAGCTCGAGAGACCCCAGTAGCCTCAAGGTCAGACTAGTGGGCAGGAGCTCAGCAAACCTTACTAAGCCCTGATTTGAGTGCCATCCTCATCTCTGGGCAATGATTCTGCTGCAGAAATAAGAACCAAGGCTTGTCCAGTTTTCATATTTGCAGCAGGAGTCAGAAAACTGGCCTTAACTTACAACCTCCTGATTTTTACATACTGATTATCTGATTATCAGTGTGGAGTGTGTGTCTGTGTCTTCTCTCTCTCTCTCTCTCTCTCTCTCTCTCTCTCTCTCTCTCTGTGTGTCTGTGTGTCTGTGTGTATGCTTGGAAGTCGGGTCTCCCTTCCATCATGTGTGTCCATGCAGATCTCTGGCTTGGTGACATGTACTGAGCTAGCCATGTTTTTGTATTAATTTTAAGACATTATGTGGACCACACAAACAACCTTCATGTCTACAGGTCTGCTGCAATCAACCTCCACTTGTACTTTTTACCTTTTGAGAGTGTCCTAAGAGGACAGAGATGATTGATGGCTGTCTTAGTCAGGGTTTCTATTCCTGTGCAAACATCATGACCAAGAAGCAAGTTGGGGAGGAAAGAGTTTATTCAACATACTCTTCCACATTGCTGTTCATTACAAAAGGAAGTCAGGACTGGAACTCAAGCAGGTCAGGAAGCAGGAGCTGATGCGGAGGCCATGGAGGGATGTTCCTTACTGGCTTGCTTCTCCTGACTTGCTCAGCTGGCTTTCTTATAGAGCCCAAGACTACCAGCCCACAGATGGCACCACCCACAAGGGGACCTCCTCCCTTGATCACTAATTGAGAAAATGCCTCACAACTGGATCTCATGGAGGCATTTTCTCAACTGAAACTCCTTTCTCTGTGATAACTCCAGCTTGTGTCAAGTGGACACAAAACCAGTCAGCACAGTGGCCTAGGACAGAGGCTCAAAGAAGAGGTGGTGGATCAGAACAGAGCTGGGAACTCAGGTGGCTCAGGGGTTCCCAGGGGCTGGAGCACTACTTTGCTCTAAGCTGTCACTCTGCATTGTGTCCCTGTAATACTGAGGATGAGTAGGGAAAGAGGCAGGAGGAGGAGGGACAGGGTCTACCTCATCTGCCTTGGCTGCTGGAAGCCTTGCCTGAACCTAGGAGAGTCATCAGAGATCCAAGCTCTGAGCTGCTCTGCTCCAGCCAGAGGTATCTTCTTCTGGGTTCAACATGCAGAAGTGGGAACTATGGTCTATGGTCTTCCTGCCCTCCTCTCTTCACTGGCCTTTCCACACCCTGACATCAGTATCCATTCAGGTGACCACAGGGACCAGGGACAGGGACAGGTTGGGGAGGTCATTTCTATAGATTTGAGGGCCCACTATTGAGGCCAGCTGCCTGGCTGCAGTGCTGAGGGGGAGTGCTGGGGGGTGCTGAGCTGACCCTCCTGTAGATCAGCTCCAAATGAGGGAGCATTCCCTTCATCCTAAGACTCTTCAAGTTAAATCCCAGCTTTGCAGTTCACAAGCTGTGTAACCTGAGAGACTTCCTTCCTTTAAATTTTAGTTATTCAGTCATTTATTTTTAAGAAAGGATCTTGCGATTAGCCCACCACTGATCTTGAAGTCTCAGCCCTTCTGCTTCCTGCTCCAGAGTGTACTGAAACTACAGATGTGTTCTGCTACAGTTGGCAAAGTCCTTAGATCTTGAGTCTATTCTAGAAAGTGGGGGTCATATAGTCACCTGCTCCAGACCATGGAGAAAGTGCTTAGCAAAGTATCTGGCACCAGGAGAAAATGGTTTTTTGTTATAAATTTTATATCTGAGACCTCCTCCCTTTTGACTTTGGCAAAGCCCATTTCCAGGGAACTTTCAGATGCAGGGTCACTGAAGATGGAGGTGCAGGATGCATATAGTTGTCCCTCTACTGGTCTCCCTGGCAGCCTGGCTCCAGCAATATCCATCCCTATGGGCTTTGTGGGATATCCCCAGGAAATGGGCTCATTGACCTCAGGCAAGTGACCTCCCTATATGCCATTTGAGGGATTAGGGGCAGCAGGGAGTTTGAGTACTCCCATGTTGCAAAGGGGAGGCTGGGGTGCTAACACCAGGGAACTGCTATCAACTGGGGGCACCCTAGCAGAAGGACAGAGAGCTCAAAGCCTTGACTAGCTGACTGATGAAGTGACAGGCCAGCCTGTGGTAAGGTACATATGCGATGCTGTCTTAAGTCCATATACACATGTGTGTATATATGTGTATACACACAAAGACCACATTTGCAGGGAAAGCCTCGCAAATCCCTTACTCTGTATTGGCATAGATATAAGTACTTTTCATTATGAATTTATATAATCTTTACAAAAACCTTGTGGCAGAGACCAGTCATTTTTTATCCCAGTTTAAGTGAAACCTATCATGAAATCTCCTTATTAAAAAAAATCTATAAGGCCAGTTACTGGGCTGTTGAGTGTGAGGTGCTCAAAGACACTAGATAAAACCAGCTAATAGGTAACAATAAGTCCTTTGTTACTGTAAATGCACCTCAGCTATTGCATGGACATACTTATACTAAAAGTTATTTGTTATTTGTCTAAAATTCTGATTTTACTAATCATCCTTTTGTTTGTTAATAACTTGGTAGGGAGGTAGGTAGCCTTGGCTCAGATGGCCAAGGCTGGGGGCTTTGCCTCTACCCAAGCACTCTGTGTGTAATAGTCAGCTCAAGCTGTCCTAGCAGAATCCGTAGACTGGGGCTTGAGACTGCAGACGCTTATCTCTCAGCCTGTGTGTGGAAGCACTTGTTATACAAGCATCAGGGGCTGAGTTCTAACCCTAGTGCCAAATAAAAAGCCTGGTACTATGTAACCACAGAGCGGGGGAGGCAGAGGCAGGAGGATCCCTAGACCTTGCTGGTCAGACATTCTCAATGAATAAGTGAAAGACCCCGCCTCCAAAAAAAAAAAAGAATGGAAAGAGACTGAGACAGAAACCCAACTTCAGTCTCATATGCACCCACATCCACTTGTGCACTCACACACATGAACATATACACAACACATGCACATGCACACACATATTTCTGTGCACATGCACGTGTGCACGCACACACAGATGCACAGAGGTGGGGCTAATAGTGAAGTGGTCAGATCAGGTACTGACCACATGACAAGCATTTGAAAAAGCATCATGTTTCTTTCAATGCCTCTGTCATCATGGTTCTTGGTGTTATGATGTTACAGGCAGGAGAATTTTGTTGCAACAAACAGGCTTCATCAGAGACAGAAACTTCCAGACACCACACCTGTCCCCATGTGCCACCATCCTTTTTAGACAGGTGAACCAGGATCACACCCAAACCAGTAATCCTGGAGATCTGATTAGAAATTCTTTCCACTCAACCCTTCCCTGCTGCAGCAGGGAAACTGAGGCCGCAGACTGAAGTTGTCACTGCTTCCGAGGCAGTTTTACATTCCCCGGACTTCCAGTTCATCAGACAGGACTAGGAAAATTGTCAGGATCCAGGCCCCCACACTTTCCCTGGGAATCTGCCAGGGCCTCCACACAGTCCTTGGGAATCTGAGACCTTCTGAGATCCAGCTGTGTTTGTACAAGATAAGCTGGAGACATCAGAGCCAGGGCCTTCACACTGTCCTTAGGAATCTGAACCTAATGACCTTCCAAGAACTAGCTATGTTTCTATAAGATAAGCTGTCCTTCACATCTCCGGAAAATAGACCGACCATAAAACAGTTTGACACCAGATGGTCTGGTATAATAAAATAATTAAGCCATGGCAGCTGGGGGGCCACAAGCCTCCTTTCCCCCTCCCCTCTACATTTGTTTTTCTTTAAAAGCTACATGTGTGTCTGGAATAAAGTGAGACCTTGACGAAACCTTGCTCGGCCTCCCTCCTTTCTCTCGCCCATTTTCTTTCAGGCTAGATCCTCCTCGCTCCCTGCAAATAACGGGGTCCTGCTGGCCAGGACAGAACGGGACAGAAAATGATGTCAGCCCAAGGAGCCTGACATACAAACCCAAGAGCATGTGCTGCTGGTGACCAGAGAGGACTTAATAGGGCTCTGTAGCTCCTTGCAGACCCTGAGGGTGGATGTGCACCCTGAAGTTAAAACTTGGCTTTCCATCCTCTTCTGGATAACCTCAGCTACTCTACACAGAGCATCCGTGAGCCATTCACCCCACAGCTCCTGCATCTCATTGTCCATCCCCTGAGCATGCTGATCTAGACACAGAGCCTCTCAACCTCACTCCTGGGTTTTCTTTTGAGAAAAGGTCCTTCAGAAATGCCTGGGGGGATTTAGCCAGACTGGACTTTTCCCCCAAGCGTTTCCTCTGAAATTGCCTTTGATCTCATTGTTTCTGTGTATTCCTGCAAGCACATAGGTAGATCCAGCATCTGGAAGGAATAACAAAGATAATTGCTATTAGGATTCTTCAGCCATAGCTGGTTCCTTCCCCAGCTCCTGAACTCAGAACTCTTCATGTGACATCAGGTCAAAGTGATTTGAAACTCAGCCTCTGCAGGGCCTCAAGGTGCAGAGAGGGAGATCACTCAAGCTATTCAGCACTCCTGACCCTCCAACGACATGGCATTGCATTCTTAGCTGTGGGAAGGTTCTTAGGCCCAGACTGCTTCTCCGGAGATAATACCTAATGCACTCTGCCTAGGCATCTTTCCAGAAAAAAAAAAAAAGCTCTGTTGCCTGTGTGCATGTGTGTGTGTGTGTGTGTGTGTGTGTGTGTGTGTGTGTTGAATGCAGTTGCTTTGTTGTAGAAACCAGAGGCTAACATTTGGTGTCTCCCTCAGTTGTTTTCTGCCTTTATTTTTTGCAGCAGGGTCTCTCACTGATCCAGGGACTCACTGATTCAGCTAGGCTCGTTGGCTAAGGAGTTTCGGGACCTACCTTTCTCCAACTCCCCAGCACTGAGAGTTACATGGCTGTGCCTGGCTTTTTACATTGGTGCTGGGAAATCTGATAAAATCAGGTCCTCATGCTTACACTGATGGTACCTTACCCACTGAGCCATCTCCCCAGCCAGCCCCACTGTGGCCCAAGGAGCTGAGTTCCCAACCACGGTCATCTGGTGTCAGAGTCCAAGCTCCTAAGCTGGAGTTCAGAGGTTCAAGCATCTAGATGTCCTACCTCCTAAAGCAGGCCCAGTCCTAGAGCGTGCCTCAGACACTCTGGCCCATTTTGCTCCCCCTCTGTAGTCACAGGGCACTCTACACAAACTTTGGAATACTCCTTAGCATACAATAACTAGTACCATATGGGAACAGCATGAGGTCACATGCTGAGGAACATATAGGAACTCAGGAAATGCTGATGTCTTTAATTAAATGATGGTTAAATTTGGTGTTTAATAGACTGTGGTCCCTCAGCCATCTGCCGGGGATTGGTTCCAGCATTCCTGAGGATGCCAAAATTCTCAAATGCCGGGTCCCTGCTGTAGAAGGATGTATCTAACCAAGCTCCATTTCCTGTGTTCTTGAACTCACTCATAAAATCACCGCAAAGCAAACAGTTGCTGGAGCGTATTGTGTAGAGATGATGACAGGAAACAAAAACTGTCTATCCCCAATTATGTCACTTAGGAATCTTAGGAGAATCTCAACTCCAAAGTCAGCCTGAGCTCCATATAAGACCCTATCTCAAAACACCAAAGTCTGGGGACTGGGTGGAGTGTTTGCCTGGCATATTCAAATCCCCAGGCAGGATTCCCAGGACCCAGATGTCTACGTTCAGCACAGGTGTGGTGCCCTGTCCCTCAGATGCTTTCTCTCCACTGTGTGTTAAATTCATGGACCAGAGCCTGTAGGTATGGAGGCCTCTGAACTTATTTTAACAATGAGAGAACCACAACCACAGAACTGTGTCTTCCAGCAGCACTACAGTGATTGGGAGTTTCAGAGAGTTACAAAACTGATTGCCGGGAGTGCGTGGCAGCAACTCTGATCTTCGATCTTTGATCTTTGTCAGGAAAGTAGGTACAGGTCTAGTATCTCTCCTGGGCTGGC
>JADRCH010000042.1:8281523-8356279 GCA_019843965.1 Rhynchomys soricoides
CATGGCTCAGACTGTTAGATATTTTATTTCTAGCTTTTGTGAGGCTGCTGAGATTAGTGATCCAGGCTAGCAGGGCAACTCTGAACTAAGTCACATATGGTCAAATATCAAATGTCAAAAGTTCTGTATCATTGATGGTACCCTCCCTGACTGCTATTCGCCCATGGGAAAGAGAAAGTGGAGCAGGAAGTTTTCTTGGAAGTGAGAGATGCCTAGGTTTGCACACTGCTTCAGCCCACTGTCCAAAGAAGAGGGCTTAGTCAAGTAAGCACATCTCCCTAAAAGGGAGGCCTCAATGGACTCAAGAAGGTAAGGCAGGGCTCTGCAAGCTGAAGGCAGAAGGCAGCCTGAGTCTGATGCCCTGAACTCACATCAAAGGCAGATGCAGGAGCATTTGTAATCCTAGCACTCCAGCAGGAGAGGCAGAGATAGAAGAACCACCTGGAAGCCTGTGGATCAGCTCAGCCTAGAATATTCACCAAAGCAGAAATAAGAGAGAGCCTGCCTCAGAGCAAGGTGAAATGAGAAAACCAACTTCCACAAGCTACCCTTTGACCTCTACACGTGTACTATGGCGTGCGTGCTTCGAAGCTCTCACACACAATATTAACTGATCAGTTAATTTGTTAAAACATTGGAGAAGGGCTGGTGAGATGGCCCAGTGAGCACAGGTACCTGTTGTTAAGCCAGAGTTTGGTTGCTGACCTTCATATGACGGAAAGAGAGAACAGGTTCCTATCGCTTCTTGGCGTTTTGGCTAAGATCAAGTGTAGAACAACTTCCTGCAAGTTGACCTCTGACCTCCACTCACCATGTCATGACCGTAACACACATATACACACAATTAAGTTTAAAATGCAATAAAAATATTTTAAATGATACGTAACTGTGATGTCAGACCTCATGACTGTGGAGAAAATAGAAAACATACAGGAGATGCTACCTAGATTCAGAGTCTGCCCAGCACTACCCCGTAATAGATACTAGGTAATCAAGGCTCAAGGGTTAAAGACAATCGAAAAACACAGCTTGATAAAAGCAGGGCCAGGTGGGTTAGAACAAGGTTTCCCAACTCCCTGGTCCTTAGAGCCCACAGCTTTGTAGAGCATGTGCCTAGTGCTCTACAGTGTGCAATGGATCTGTGAGTGAGCGGACCAGTATGCAATGGCTTAGGTTGTAGCCCCTCATGAACAGAGATGGTTCTGCCCCTTTCTCTAATCCCAATGCCACAGTTAGTGTTCAGTGGTAACTGAGTCACCAGCAAGTCACTGCCTGGGTGCATGAAGACCTCCTCCAGCCATGTATCTGATGTCACAGATGAAGAGGGCATGGTTAACCAGTAAGCCAAGGAATCTTCACCCACTTCCTCCTCAGGTGAGTGAGGAGCCTCTCCCACAATTCCCAGAGTACTTGTGGTACCCAAGTCTTACCCCTCCCCACTATCCTGCTTTCTCAGTTGGTAGTACCCACCCCAAAAAAGTGTGGTCTGGGAAGAGAGCGCAGTGCCCTTGTTTTAGAAGGTGGCCCAGCAGAGCAGGGAGGGGAGAGGCCACACATTGAAAAACTATCTGCCTGGATTCCAAACCTTTCTATTGCATAGCTCTGTGGCTGTGGGAAGCTTCTCAGCCTCTCTGGAGAACAGCTGTGTTAAGTCAGCTTTCTGTTACCGTGGCAAAATACCTGAAACAATCAATTTTAAAAGATGGAAGGAGCCGGGCAGTGGTGGCGCACGCCTTTAATCCCACCACTTGGGAGGCAGAGGCAGGTGGATTTCTGAGTTCGAGGCCAGCCTGGGCTACAGAGTGAGTTCCAGGACAGCCAGGGCCACACAGAGAAACCCTGTCTCGATAAACCAAAATAAATAAATAAATGATGGAAGGAATGCATGGTGACACTCAGGAGTCAGGGCGCAGGGGAATCTCTGCAGAGCAAGTTCCAGGCCAGGCCAGCCAAAGAACACAGGGAGACCTTGTCTTTTTTAAAAAAAAAAAAAAAAAGCAGGGGGTGGGGGTTGAGGCTGAGATGGTAACGCAAAGGCTAAGTAAGCATTAAAATGTGGGCTCTGCGCTGGGCAGTGGTGGCACACGCCTTTAATCCCAGCACTTGGGAGGCAGAGGCAGGTGGATTTCTGAGTTCGAGGCCAGCCTGGTCTACAAAGTGAGCTCCAGGACAGCCAGGGCTACACAGAGAAACTCTGTCTCGAAAAGCCAAAAAAAAAAAAAAAAAAAAAAAACCCAAAAATAACCAAATGTGGGCTCTGTCCTCCTCAAAACAAAAGAGAGGCTGCCCATGTCATTTTTGTTCATGGGTGCAGAAGTCTCAGTTTGTGGTGGTTTGGCCCTATAGTCAATAGCTTGTAACAGGGCTGGGTGGTTTAAACAGAAGACATTTCTTTTCTCACAGTCGTGGAGACTGGAAGCTCAGAAGCAAGTTTCCAGAGGCTCTGTACAGGTAAGGTCTTTCCTGTGACTTAGAGGTGGCCATGTTGCTGTCTTGTATCCTCTAGTAGCAAAGGGAAAGGATCAGGGATAGAGAAAGAAGAGATCACTCTGGTCTCCCTTTCTTTTTTTATTAAGACACTAATCTCACCACAGTGACCCACCCTCATGACCTCTTGTGTGACATCCTTCCTGGGGAAATATGAGCAAATATCTAGTCATCTCAGGTAAAGAATCAATGACAGACTAAAGTAACAATACAATCAAATCTAACTTAGTTCACCAGAGTTACCTACAAAGTATGAGTGAGGGGCTACTTACAAGAGCATGCATGACTCAGAGCCAATTGCATCAGCAAAAAGCCCATACCAATGTGGGTGACAGTTCCTAAAAGCTGGAGCCCTGTAGCTCTCTACTCAACTTGCAGGCAGTCCTACAGGCTGGAGAGCATTCTCTCTTCAGCTGCTGGCTAAGCTCCTGTAAACTTGACATAAACTAAAGTCATCTGACAAGAGGGAACCTCCTTTAAGAAAATGTCTCCAAGGCCTGGTGGTGGTGGCCCATGCCTCAAACCTTAGCACTTGGGAGGCAGAGGAAAGTAGATCTCTGAGAGTTCAAGGCCACCTTGGTCTACAGAATAAGTTCCAGGACAAGCAGGGCTACACAGAGAAACCCTGTGGGGGGAAGGGGGGTGTTGGAAGCAAGGAGGGAGGGAGGAAGGGAAAGAAAGGAGAGAACGAAATGCTTCCATCAGATTCTCCTGTATGCAAGTTTTTGGGACATTGCCTGAATTAGTGATTGATGTGGTAAGGCCCAGCCTAATGTAGGTGGGGCCACCCTCTGGTCACCTGGTCCTTAGTAGTAAGAATTTGGGCTGCGCAACCCCAGAGGAGCAAGCTAGTAAGCAGCAACTTTCAAGGCCTCTGCTTCAGTTTCTGCCTTAACTTTCCTGGATGAAGGACTACAAGCTGAAAGATGAAATGCACCCTTCCCTGCCCAGGTTGCATGGTGTTTTATTACTGCAATAGAAACTCTAACTATGATAGAAATTGATAGCACGTCTTGGGCTATTGCTGTGACAGACCTGTGATTGTGGTGGCATTTTTTTAACTTTGGACTAGAGAAGCTATTGAGTGCTCAGAGCTTCTGCTCATAACACAACTTTTAGTGTTTACAGAAGCTCAGAGGGGGGTGGAAACTTAAGAATCTGTTAAGTTTCAGGGGACACTTGAAACCAGAGAGTTGTTTACAGCATGAGTCTTTACACCCTCCCTTTAAAGCTGTCTCAGTCTTTAGGAGCTTACCTCCAGGGTGGATGGAATGCTCCTGGTCAGAGGAAACTGCTACATGATACCTCCCACATGCAGGCTTCAACATATGAATTTGGGGACAGGATTACAAATACCTAGTCTATAATAATCACCTTCCTCATGACATTTTAAAAAATTTTAAGAGGCTTAAAATTTTTAAGAAGCTGAATTTTTAAAGATTTGTTTATTTTTGTTTTATGTATATAAGCATTTTTCTTGCATTTTATGTATATGAATTGCATGCACGCCTGGTACCCACAGAGACCAGAAAAATCCCTAGGTTCCTTGGAACTGGAGTTATAAACGGTTTTAAGCTGCCTTTTTGGGTGCTAGTAATTCAACTTAGGTTCTCACCAAGAGTCTCAAGAGCTTCCCGAACCACAGAGCATATCCCTAGCCCTTAAGCTGAGTGTTAAGCTCTTGTCAGCATACCTGGTATGCACATAACCCTTCGTAAATGTTTCTAGTTCCAGCAGGTCCAATATCTATTGGATTAATTAATGAAAGTATGAGTCAGTTGATAATGTAGAATTAATAATTGAACATATGAATCAGCCTACAGGGAAATGAGAAGTGAATGAAAAAGATTGTAGGTGGAGTGGGTGAATGAACACATGAATAAGTAGATAAATGATTGAGAAGTGGGATTCTATCCAAGAAGAAAAAAGAGCGGGTTTTCCCTATAATTTCAGTTCCAGTCTCACAAATTACTTTTCCTGTAGGAATGGGGTATGACAGCTTCTCCAGGGGGCTTCTGCACTCCTCCATCCACCTGTGAGCCACTGCCTCCTGTACTGCCCTGACCCAGACTGAAGCCACCCAATACATCACAGGACAGCCTCCCATAACAACCAAGAACATTTTCCCAGCCTCAAAGCCAGTGACTGACATCCTGCTCCAGACTTCTTCAGAAGCCCCCAACCCCACCACCAAATCTTCTGAGACTAACAAGTCCAAGAGGTCCATCCTCCAGATGCAGGACTCAGTCGGGAATCTGTCTGAGCAACTCCCAGAGAATTGTGAATTCTCCCTTTCTGATTCTACAAACTTCTACCAGCTGGGCCTGCGTCCACTTATACCAAGGAAACTTCTGGCCCCAGAGCTGAAGACATGTGTCCCTATCCCTAAGGCCACAAAAACCTGTGTCCCTAAGGATCCCATGGCCATGCTTCAGCTGACAGATGAGGCTTATGTGTTCAGAAAGAATCTCAGCCCAACCCTATACCCTATCAGGAATGTACCCACCTTGTCAGTCATGAAGGCATCCTCTGCAGATACCATGAAGGTACCCTCTGCAGATACCATGGAGGTACCCTCTTCATCAATAGTGAAGGCACCCTCTTCAGTGACCTCAAAGAGGCTCTCTGCAAAGGCCATGAAGCAAAGGACCAAGAGCCAAGATACAAACCAGAAGGAGCAAGACAATGAAAACCATTGTTTCTCCCTTGACCTGCTGTTTGTCAACCCAAAGCAGTCAACTCTGGGCATCCAACATGTCCCTATTCCAGAGGCCACAAAGGTGACTATCTCAGTGACTCATGTTATTTCTTGAACTACCATATAATAAACAACTGACTGCAGTTTCTGTCTCTTACATGAATGCTAGTGTTTCCAGTGGGTTGGTTGTGCACTGCACAAGGTCAACCTGCCTCTAAAAAAGTGCTGTTCACATTACAGATGCTACAGATTTGTGTCTTTGCTTTAATAGATTCAGCAGATGACAGTAACACATCTTGGATAACCACAGGCTTCTAATTAAAGAAAAAGATACCCAAAGGGCTAGTGGTGACCTGGAGCTGCAGTTCAATTGGTAGAATAATTGTCTAACATGCATGAAGCCCTAAGTTCAAGGCCTAGCACTGAATAAACTGTGAGGGGGCATGTGTCTGTACTCCCAGCATCTGAGATGTGGAAGCAGAAGAATCAGAAGTTCAAGATTATCCTAGACTACTTAGAGTACTTGGGGTCAACCATAGCTCAAGGTTCAATTCCTGGTTCCTACAAAAGAAGGACAGATGTGACCCCACAAAGTTGCCTTCTGACACATGTGTGCAGCACACATATACTCCAATACACTGAGATCCAAGCTCTGAAACCAGAAACAGAGAAGGGTTACAGCAAGCTGGGAGGTTGAAGAGAAGGCAAAACATGATAGACAGAGAAGACTATCTTATTTACAAGTTTTATTTATCAGCACTTGGGCCACTAGGCCAGCAGGCATGAGCATACAGGCACACATAAGCACACACTTAAACTGGCATATAATCCACATGGAAGTAGGCACACAGGTCTCCAGACAGACACACACAGGCAGGCTGACAAAGACGCAGGTAATAGATCTCCCCTCCAACCTACAGGCCATATTTATACAGACTTACACAAAAGTAGAATTCTGCCAGAAATAGCTGAATAAAAGATTATATCATAGTTTCCCCAGATATCAAAGGTCAGCTTTGCTTTTTTTTTTTTTTTTTGCTATCTTAGCCCATGCTTGTTTGGATATCCGTTATTAATAGACTGGCCCCTAGAGCCCTGTATTGCGCGCGCACGCGCACACACACACACACACACACACACACTATACATATACAATAATGATAAACTCTAGTAGCAGCACTGGCAGATGCTTTTCTTGTGTAGGAATAAAATGGTCCAAGACAGTTTACATTCCTGCTCTGCCAGTTCAACTGGCTACCCAACCTAAACAAGGGACTGAGTTCTGAGACTCCATTCGTTCGTGTGGAAAATGGGGTAATAAATATCTCATCATATGGTTGAGAGTGTGAAATTGGACAAGCCTGGAGCTTTGACACAGTAGGTGCTTAAGGACAGTCATGTGGAAGGACAGCAGTGGACATCTGTTTACCTCACAAACCAACAGGGTGATGCTTTACCCTTCAACCTGTCAGTTAATTGTGATGGTCAGATTAGGAAGTACTAATGCATAAAGTGTGTTTTCACCTGTGTCTTCAGGGGCTCTTCTAGAAAGGAGTATGGAAGGGGACGATCCATCCAGAATGGGCAGCACCATCCTGTAGGCTGGGTATTTGGGGTGGAATAAGAGGAAGAAGGAGGGAACATGCCGGCACAGGCATTCTCTCTGTGTGTCTCGTCTCCCTCTCCTTCTTTGCCATCATGATGTAAGCTCTTCTGCTCCACCATTCTCTCCCATGGTGAAGACTGAACTTGTGAAATGAAATGAATCTTTTGTTACCATCTAGGATTTTGGATTGGCTTTGTTTTCTCTGCCAGTTACAAATTGAAAGTAAGCCAGGCTGTGGTGGCAAACACCTTTGATCCCTTGAACTCAGGATACAGAGGCAGGCAGCAGCTCTCTGACTTCAAGACCAGCCTAGTTTACAGATCAAGTTCCAAGACAGCCAGGGCTACACAGAGAAACCCTGTCTAAAAAAAAAAAAAAAAAAAAAAAAAAAAATTTCGAGTATGTGGAGAAAGAGGAACACTCCTCTATTGCTGGTGGGAATGCAAGCTGATACAACCTCTCTGGAAATCAGTTTGGCAGACCCTCAGAAAGATGAACATAATACTACCTGAGGACCCAGCTATTCCACTCCTGGGCATATACCCAGAAGATGCTCCAACATGTAATCAAGACACATGTTCCACTATGTTCATAGCAGCCATATTTATAATAGCCAGAAGCTGGAAACAACCCAGATGTCCCTCCACAGAGGAATGGATACAGAAAATGTGGTACATTTACACAATGGAAGGAATACTACTCAGCTATTAAAAACAATGACTTCATGAAATTCGCAGGCAAATGGATGGAACTTGAAAATGTCATCCTGAGTGAGGTAACTCAGTCACAAAAGAGTGAACACGGTATGTACTCACTGATAAGTGGTTATTAGCCCAAAAGTTCGAAATACCCAAAGAGTCACTTCACAGCAACCATAGGGCTGAGTGTGAGGTCCCAGAGGGAGGAGTTGAAGAAGGGACTAAAGGAGCTGAGGGAGTTGGCAGCCCCAGGGAAGGAGCAACAGTGGCAACTGGCCTGACCCCCTGATACTCCTGAAGACTGATCCACCAACCAAAGAATACACATGGAGGGTCCCATGGTGCTCACCACATATGCGGCAGAGGAGGTCTTGTTAGCCATCAGGGGGAGCAGAGGCCCTAGGGCCTGAGGGTGTTCGATCCCCCAGTATAAGAGAATGCCAAGGAGGGAAGATGAGAGTGGGTGGATGGGTGGGTGGGGGAATACCCCCATAGTGGCAGGGGGGTAGGGAATAGGGAGGTCCCAAAGGGGAGATCTGGAAAGAGGGAAACATTTGAAATGTAAATAAAGTACAGAAAAAAAAATTTTTTAAAGTAACCCTTCATCCATGCTCAAGAATGCCCAATGAACACACTAACTCCCTATACGGTGTGCTCTGATAGAATCATACTTTGGTTTGGGGCCTTATAAGTAGACATTGTTTAATGTCCCCAGGGAAGAGATTCTCAAAACTGCTGAACATTTTATCACCTCCTGTTTCTGTGCATCTAAGCATCCAGATCAGGTTTGCTGCAGGAAAGAATTATGGTTCATGTGAAACCGGGGGGTAGAATTTGGAGTTGGGTCTGCTGGGCTTCTAAGTAGCTGTTCCTGTCACCCTCTTCTGCCTACAAGAGGAAAGAAAGAAAATCATCCCTAGAACCTGGCAGAGAAAGAAAGCCCATATCTCTCTATAGCTCATATCTCTCCCCATAGTGGGAGTTCTCAGCTGGGGGCCAGTTGGGCTTCAGAAGGACATTGGCTGATGCCTGCAGGTTAGAGAGGAGACACTTAGTCCTCACACCCTTATGAAATAATCATTGGAACAGAAATACCAAGAGTGAGAGTCTGTGATCTTCACAAACAGGCTTCCAATTTCTCAGCTAGACTCTGGCTGCCTAGAAGAATGAGCAGCCATGGCTCTAGGTGACCAAGGAAACTGACCAACTTCCCTTTTTATCTGAATTTTAAAAAACCTTAGTATTGCCAGGCAGTGGTGGCACACACCTTTAATCCCAGCACTTGGGAGGTAGAGGCAGGTGGATTTCTGGGTTCGAGGCCAGCCTGGTCTACAGAGTGAGTTCCAGGACAGCCAGGGCTACAAAGAGAAACCCTGTCTCGGAAAACCAAAAAGAAAACCCCAAAACTTTAGTATTCAAAAACATGCAAAACAGTAAAACATATTACATCAAAATTAGCCAGACTGGAAAAGTACACTTTTCTGACAATTTCTTTTGTGTTTCTTGTGCGCACGCACACACACACACACACACACACACACACACACACACGTGCGCGCGTGCGCGCGCGCAGCGCACTCATGCCCTTGAAACTAGAAGAAGGTTACAGGATCCAAACCAGTCGTGACTGAGCAGCAAGTGCTTTTTAACTGAGGAGCCTTCTCTCCAACCCTTTGAACAAGTTCTATAACATGCCCTTAAAAAGAAGCATGCCTTGCCTTGAAACCTGCAGTTGGGAGTCAGCCTCAGGGCTTGGCAGAACAGCAATCTGGGAGGAGCCTGCCCCTCTGATGACATCACAGATGGAGCAGCCAAGCCAGCAGCTAACAAACTCTCATCTAGTTAATATTAACTATGATCATAATTATCATTATTTTTAGTGTATGTGGTATGTGTATGTGTTCATGTGTGTGCTTAATGGTGTGTGTACATTTGTGAATGCCAGAGGTTGATGACATCCAATGTTTCTGTCACTCACCATATTTTTTCTTAATTTTTTAAGTTCTTTATCTATTTTAGGGAGAGGAGCATGAGCTAGGGTCCTGGGGGCAGGGGGGAAGACAACTTACAGTTGGTTCTCTCCTTCCACCGTGTGGTTTCCTTGGGTCAACTCAGGTTTTCAGGCTTGGCAGCAGATGCCTTTACCCTAAGCCATCCTGTTGGCCCCTCCATCTTATTTGTTTGAGATTTTGAGATGGGGTCTCTCACAGAACCTGGAGTTCATCCACTCAGCTAAACTACCTAGCCAATCCTAGGGATCCGGCTGTCTCCACTTCCCCAGTGCCCACCACTGCACCCAGCTTTTACATAGGTACTAGGGAGCCAGACTCAGAGAGTTCCTCAGGCTTATACAGAAGACACTTTATCAACCAGGATATCTCCTACCACAATCCCACACTGTGATTTTGAGTCTTGTTTCTAACAGTCAAATCTTCATACTAAAAGGATAGGGTAATGCCAAGCTCTTTCTTCTGGGACCTTTAATAAAATGCCCAACCTCATCTCGGGCTTTATTTGGGCAGCGGATTCTGAGAAACGGGAAAGCAGTAGCTTCCCATCACATCATTGCAGCCCAGTGGCATTTGCCCACAAGTCATTTCTGTCTGGCTGAGTGTGTCCGCCTATTGGATTCCAGACCTGACTCAGCTCTATTGGTCTCTTTACACACACACACAGACACAGACACACACACACACACACACAGACACACACACACACATACACACAAAATAATCTCCTAGATAGAGAGCAGGTGCACATTTCTGAAATTTTCATGAGATCCTGGTTGCAAGCAAAGACCCAGTGAAACCAACAAACTAGACAGTTCTGTGGATAGAAAGTCAGCTTATTTGGGGAATCAAACTGCTGAGCTGTATCTGGGGCCAAGGGGTGGAGACAGAGAACAGTGGGCAGTGGTAAAAACCTTGTCAGTTTTACAGGGACAGTTAGCAGTGGAAGGAGAGGTGCAGGCCAGAACATTCTGGGATGTAGCACAAGGGATGTAAACTGTTACAGGCTGTTTTGGTTAATCAAGAACTAGATGCCCTTTGGCCAAGGTGATCACTGAGAGTAGATAAGGGAAGTAGTGGCTTTTCCTGACAAACAGAAACCCCCTTCACTAGATTTCTGAGGCCAGTCTGCCATTTAGAACATTGTCAGCAGCACCACCATTTTGCCCACCCCTGCATCCCACCCTACTCCCCTACCCCACCCCACCCCACCCCACTCCACCCCCTCTTTGGGGAGAATGGAATGAATATCTAGGAACCTAACTTCATCAAACAGGCTACAACTGTATACTCCCAACGATGATGGGAGGCTGTGACCACTTACCCAGATGTCACCTGCACTGGTTCTTGACATCTGGGGACACATGGTATATGTCTGGGACACAGCTAAGCCCTTCGGCTGTGTAGTAGAGGAAACACTGGCCTCACTGTCAACAAATCTAATTTCCTGACTCCCAGACATGGCTCGAATAAGCTGTGTGAGGCTTTTGTCTTTACAAAGACATTTGAACTGGCTTCTGCAAGTGTGCAGGGAATTTACTGGCTTGTGTCACTGACTTGAAAATCAAACAGTGCCTGGATCCAGGGAGAGGGGTAACTGTGTTGCTTGGTTTCACAAGCCTGGTGCTGTGCCTCAGCATCTTCTATCCATTCAAGCATGCTCTGCATCTCCAGGTTCCAGAAGAGCGGATGCTATGCCTGGAACCCGAGTCACTTTGAGCAAGCTTCTACTTTATGTGAAAGCACATCTGCAGAGTCCCTCTCCTCCCAGGAAGTACTTTTCCAATAGAGTCTAACCCTAACCACCTCCCACAATGGACTTCCAGCTCCGAGCTACAGTATGCCTGGCCCAGTCACACTGGAACTGGATGCTAATCAGTGCTCAAAGAAGACACTGGGGCAGAAGGGAGAGAATTCTGGGGAAGAAATGTATGACCCTGAGGATGCAGAGGAGGGGGGTGCATTTAGTTAGTACAGCCTAGTGTACACCGGAGGATGTGCTATAAGAAACAGTCTTTCCTAGGAAAGGTGATTAGACCAACAAGGGCCCGTATTTCCTGAGCCCCTCCCTCTCCCTTTGCACTGATTAGCCAATCACAGATTATGAACCAAGCTCCCCCCCAGTGAGATGAGACATACTATTTACATGAGCGATAAAAGATAGAAGCCATCTTGGCTGAGAATATTCACTAGCCAGCTTTGGGTTCTGGCTCACCTTTTCTGCAAGAAGAGATTGCCCTCCCAAATTACTTTCACTCTGTGAGTTCCTTCTTTTGTGCAACATGAGATCATAGTTTTCCCATTGTGCCACCACCAGTAGCCCTTTAGGGACCCAGAGCCTGGAAATCTAAAGTCTATAAACTTCCTTAGGGGAGTACAAATGACACCTACCATTTGCCTCTAACCCAGGGCTCCTAGGGTTAGAAATCTACTGGTGGGCATGGCCTCATTAGACTATAGCTGAAAACCTAACAGGTGTCAGACAGTGATGGACAGTCCCTAAATTTCAGAGTTCACTTAAATATTTCACATTAGCCAGTCCTAGTCTGTTTACTCTGACTCACCTCTTCCTGCCTGCAGAAACTACAGAAGGATTTGCACCCAGGGTGCTCCATTTCCCTATGCCCCCTGAGGACTCTGGTGCTCCCCAGCATGGCTGCCTGTGGTTATTGCATACACTGTCTCTGGGATCTGTGAGTATTAGAAGTTGCCTTTTCAAAAGGCAGCCATCCCCTGAGTTCCCACCTTGCTAAATAATGTCTTGGCTAAATGAAATCTGGAGAGTCCATGGCACTGGGGAACTGTGGGATCTACCTCTTTGCTCTGCACTGTCTGCTGCTGGCTTCTCCTGACATGCTCTCTGTACAGTGCCACAGAGGCCTTTCTCTTCAGCCATGCCCTCCACCTTGATTTAGTTTGACCCAATTTCTAGACATAATTTCGAAATAGGTTTTTTGATTGGATGATAGAGGAAATTCGCTAACCCCTGAAGAGTGGGACCCCAGGAATGCATAAGGGGGATTCTACCACTTGGGAGTGCCCCGCCCAGAGGGACCTTGTTATTCGTGGGGTGCGAGGAGGACCAAGCCTGAAAAGAAAATGGGCAAAAGAGAGGAGGGAGACCGAGCAAGGTTTCGTCAAGGTCTCACTTTATTCCAGACACACATGTAGCTTTTAAAGAAAAAACGAATGTAGAGGGGAGGGGGAAAGGAGGCTTATGGCCCCCCGGCTGTCATGGCTTAATTATACCAGACCATCTGGTGTCAAACTGTTTTATGGTAGGTCTATTCTCCAGAGATGTGAAGGACAGCTTATCTTGTAGAAACATAACTAGTTCTTGGAAGGTCATTAGGGCCAGATTCCCAAGGACGGTGTGAAGGCCCTGGCTCCGGTGTCTCCAGCTTATCTTGTACAAACACAGCTGGTTCTCAGAAGGTCTCAGATTCCCAAGGACGGTGTGGAGGCCTCGGCTCCTGACATATCCCCCTTTCTTTTACAGTAATTGAGGAGCGGCTAAGAAGGGTCGGTGGAAGGCCTGTCTTAGGCTATATAGTGGGCACCCATGACTCATGCCCGATTGCTATTAGGGCAGGGACCCTGTCTTAGGCTATGTGGATGGCCCCTATCCCAGGCATCGTCCTTTTATAGTCTCAATGTGCACCCGGGTAATGGATCCACACTAAATCCCGTCATGGGGTTACCGTGCAGCCTTTAAGGGTGTGTGTGAGAGTCATGGCACTATAATACATTCCCGTCATTGGCTTTTCCACAGCTTATGGCCCCAAAGCTACTCCTGTTGACTAAGGGTTGTCAGGAGCTGGAAGGCTGTTTAAGAGAGCCTCCACAACCTGCGATACCAGGGAGCTTTTGTCTCTGCTGCTAGAGCCGTAAACTGTAGACTGCCAGACGAATCACAGGATGGGGGGGGGGGGTCCTCGGTGGATTCTTGGGCACTAAGTCGATGGTAATGAACAGCAACCGGCTTCTGGAGGGCAGAATCAATCTGTGACTTAACAAAGTTAGTTAGTTTATTAAAAGCCCAAGGGCCAAATGTCAAAAGAAGTAGGAGGCCCACAAGGGATCCCAGGAGGCTAGGGAGTAATGTAGAAAGCCAGGGAGAAGTGGAAAACCAGTTTTGATACCAAGCCTCAGCTTGTTCTCTCTTTCTCTTTCTGTCTTCTAAGCTCTTTTTTATTTTTTCTATGCTATCATCAACTAACCCTGTCTTGTCTGCATAAAAGCACCATTCCTCTTTAAGGGCAGCACATAGACCACCCTCCTGTAAAAAGACGAGGTCTAGCCCTCTTCTGTTTTGTAATACTACCTCTGATAGGGATGTTACAGATTCTTTAAGATATTTTAAGCCTTGTTGTAATTCACGGATATCATTATCAATAGCTATGGAAAGTTGACTATACTGTTGAGTAGAAGAAATCAAGGAGGCTATACCTGTTCCGGCTCCTGTGGCAGTTAGGCCCAAAAGGACGGCCAGTGTAATGGCTGTAATGGGTTCTCTTTTGGTACGGGTTGTGCCCCACTCCCAAAATGTAAGTAGGTCTTCTGCATGGTGGAAGGTAATTTTTGGAATAAGAAGGACCAAGACACAGTAATCTCTGTGTGTCAATAAAGAAGCTGAAACTACATAAGGAGTAAGCCTGGTGGAACAGATGAAATAAGAGCTAATGGGTGCCTGAATGTACTGAAAGGTGGAGTTGACAGTAATTGTTTGATTACAAATTTCACTCAACTGATGAGGGGGGGAGCATATTAGGGGCTAATAAGCAGAGGCCCAATCCGGAGACCTGGGAAAGGGTTAATCCAAGGTGCTCAGTATTGCCCCACCTTAACTGACTGGGGTCATTAGTAAAGAGAGGTTTACCAATAATAGCCACTCCCTCATAGAAGGGAGGCCAAGGAGAGCAGCAGACCCAGCACTCCAAGTAGTCTGTCTGATTGTTGTGTCTCAAGGTCTTAATGGAAGCGTTGACTAGATTGAGAATAATGTTAGATGACGAAGGGGGTCCCACAGGGAGGGTTGGTTGGAAGAGGGTGCTAGCAGGGGGGCTTGAAGTTGGCCTTATAATAACTGAGGGAGCCCCTGTTTTGATTTTTGGGCTCATCTGTCCAGGATGTAAGGCTACGTTAGGTCCAATAGCTATTGTAGGGCCCTGTGGAAGTATTTTAATGAGTTTAATTTTAAATGTGAGGTCCAAGTCTCATCCTGGTATATAGAGTCTCAATCCCCATTCGTAGCCTCTGGAATTGTCCCAGGAGGCCTTTTTCCCAGCGTTAGTGAAAGTGATGGAAAGGGGGTTGCACCAGTTACGTATGCATTCATTAGCCAGAGGGGCAGGCCCACTGGTAAGGCTGTATGGGAAGGGGTTTATTCTCTTTACTATAATATAATCCCATGAAGAGGAGGGTTTCCAGTAAGTGTCTCCAGAGGTCTCGCAGCCCCAGGAGGCACAGTAAAAGTCAGAAGAGAAGCCGCATTTTGTGTTAAGAGAGCGGTCTCAGTGTCCTCCGGGGCAGATATAGAGGGGGGCCATTTGTAGAAGGGTCCTTTTCATCGGGGATCCACACCCCGGTTGCCATACTGGCCGTAAGACAGGATTGGGGGGCTTTTGTTGTGGCACAAAGAAGTCCTGGTGATCCCAATAGTCATGAGCCCCAAGAGCCAGCACACATACATCAACCTGTAAGGGGCCTCAAGGGATATTGGCAGAGAGCCGAGAGGCTGAATTAGCTATGTCTCCTGCCTCATTAAGAATCACCCATGTAAAGTTTAAAAGTTGATGTGGTGAGGGATTGTTCTTGCCGCTGGAGCACAGTAGAGCCTTGAAGAAGATCCAAGGAAGCAGCGTCATTGGAGACAGGGACATCTCTGGCTTTTCTTAGTCTCTGGAATTAAACACAATGAGAAGCTTTCTCAGGGGGGTCCCTGGGTGGGTTATAGAGTTTTATGAGGCGATCTGGGAGCCATCTGGCATTTTGTGTCTCTGAGTCATAGATGCATGCATGCCCCTTGCCCCAGATGAGGACTGGATTTGGGCCCTGCCATTTGTTGGATAGGGGGTCTTTCCACAGTGCCTGTGCATAGTTATCGGCTGTGGATGGGTGCCAGAGACGGTCCACAGCAGATCTGCCTGCAGAGTCATATGTAAGAAAATTTAGGACAAACAAGGCATGGTTGAGGAGGGTCTTAAAATTGCCTGCTCTGGGGTTGAGTGCTTCTCCCCCAGACTGTAATTTGAAGAGCATGTTTTTAAGTGTCTGGTGGGCCTGTTCAACAATCCCTTGTCCTTGAGGGTTATAGGGGATGCCCGTGATATGTTTGATGCCCATTTGAGCACAGAATTGTTTAAAGCTGGAGCTGGTATATCCTGGGCCATTGTCCTTCTTAAGAATTTTAGGTATTGGGGTGGTTGCCAGGCTGGCAAGGACATGGCTGATAACATGTTTAGTAGCTTCCCCGGTCTGTAAGGATGCATAAAGGAAGCCACTGTAAGTGTCTATAGAGACATGAATATATTTAAGTTTTCCAAAGGCAGGATAATGTGTAACATCCATTTGCCATAGTTTGCCAGGGACTAGCCCATGAGGGTTTACCCCTAGATGTTGTTCAGGCAAGAGGGTCAGACAGCCTTTACACTGTCGGACGATCTGGCATGCCTGTTCATGGGTGATGGAGAATTTAAGTCGCAGGGTATGGGCATTGAGGTGGTGTAGGTCATGGGCTTGTTGTGCAGCAGCGAGTGGGGAAACAGAAAGAGCAGAAGCAATTATCTGAGTGGCTTAATCTACTTTATCATTGCCCTCAAACAGTGGTCCAGGCAAACCAGAATGGGCTCGAATGTGCCCAACAAAGAAGGGAGCATCACGGGCAAGAATCAATCTTTGTAGTTCAGAGAATAAGGGAGAGGCATTTGTTGAGGGGTGAATATATGGAACAATCTCCAGGAGGGGTACAGAGGAGGCCACATAAGCACTATCAGTATAAAGAGTAAAAGGCACATCTGGTAACATCTCAAAAACCCTAATAATGGCTGTCAGTTCAACAAGCTGTGCTGAGGAGAAGGCTGTCATAAAGCGAGAGACTGTTCCATTGATATTAAAAGCTGCCATACCCAAAGAAGACCCATCCGAAAAGACCAGTGTAGCCCCAGAGATGGGGGAGGCTTTTGTCCTTTTAGGAAAAACAACTGGCATCTTTTGTAAAAACTGTACCAGCTTATCAGCAGGGTAATGATTATCTATGGTGCCCTGAAAAGAGGTGCAATTAATGGCCCAATCATCATCGGTCTGAATGAGCCACTGGACTCGGGAGGCATTATAGGGAAGGATTATGATATCAGGGTCTTTCCTAAAAAGTTTGAGGGCAGCCTCTCTACTGAGTCATAGAAGATGGGCGACCAAGAGCAGGTAGGTGGGCAGCACCCGTGAGGGGGACGCTGGTAAATGAACCCAAAATAAAGGCTTTACTTGCCAAAGTAGGCCAGTAGGAGAAAAGGGGAGGAAAAGGTGAGGAGGCAAAGGGGCAATTCTGGAGAATAATAGCCAACGGATTGATTGACTATGGCTTGTTCTACCCTGGCTAATGCCCTTTGGGCCTCTGGGGTCAATGTTCGCAGAGATGATGGATCAGAATCTCCTCGCAATACGTCAAATAAAGGTTTTAATTCACCTGTAGTTAGCTTTAAATAAGGGCGCAGCCAATTAATATCACCCAGTAGCCGCTGAAAATCATTAAGTGTTAGCAGGGAATCACGCCTCAGTTGAATCTTTTGGGAAAGAATCTTATGGGGGAATAGTTCGAACCCCAAGAACAGATGGGGAGGGTGTACTTGTATTTTTTCAGGGGAGACTTGGAGCCCCCGGTCTTGGAGGGCAGCAATAAGTTGTAGTCCTGCCTGGTGGAGCCGTTGCTCATTGGGCCCTGCCAGAAGAATGTCATCCATGTAATGTACCATATAAAGGTCAGGGAAGAGGGACCTGAAGGGATCAATGGTTTGGGCCACATATTTTTGGCAGAGAGTAGGGCTGTTGGCCATGCCTTGGGGGAGGACCCACCACTGGAAGTGGGGGAAAGGTCCCACACAGTTGATTATGGGAAGACTGAACACAAAACGTTTACAATCTTCAGGGTGGAGGGGGATGGAAAAGAACCAGTCTTTTAAATCAATGAATAATTTTAGGTATCCATCAGGAATGGTCACAAGGGAGGGTAGACCAGGCTGTAGGGCACCCATAGGGACCATGGTTTTATTGACTGCTCTGAGGTCCTGTAGCAGGCGCCATTTACCATTTTGTTTTTGAATGACAAAAATAGGTGTGTTCCATGGTGAGGTAGAAGGTTCAATATGTCCAGCAGTCAACTGTTCCTGCACTAACACTATGGCTACAGACAATTTTTTGGAGGGGAGGGACCATTGGTCAATCCAGACAGGAATGTCATCTTTCCAGTTGATTTTATCTGCCTGGTGTGCAGGGGGAGCAATGGCCCTCATGAAAAATGGCTGTCAAACCCTAAGCCTGTGCAATCTCTTTTGTGAGGGATGGTCAGGGGTGTAGAGCTTCCCTGGTTTTATTTGCCAAGCCCCTGTCCAGGGAGGTAACCCTGTGCAAGCATCTGTTGGGCAATCACCTCGTTAGGACTGCACATAAAGATTTTCATCTGGGAGAGGATATCTCTGCCCCAGAGATTGACAGGAAGGCCAGGAACAACAAACAGCTGGACAGTGCCCTCATTTCCCTCATTGTCCTCCCAAGTTAAAAGCTGGGAATTCTGTAAAGTATTTTTGGACTGTCCAATTTCTTGTAGATGGGTCATGGAGGCTTGTAATGGCCAATGGCAGGGCCAGGAATCCTGTGACAGTACAGTGGAATCGGCTCCAGAATCTAGGATTCCTTTAAAAGTCTTTCCCTGGATTTTAAGGTTCAATGTAGGGCACTCCCTAGTGATAGCCTGAACCCAATACAAGTCCGAGGAGCCTGGTCAGGAAGGGCCGCATTGTGTGCCCAGAGCGGGGTGGGGGGTGTCTATAGGTAAAGTTAATGCCTGAGCCAAACGTTGGCCCTGGGAGATAGATATTGGACCCCAGGGGGCGCTGGCCAGGACCTTAATCTCCCCAGTATAATCATTGTCTTCCAAGGAGGGGTAGATGATGAGGCCGCTCAAAGTAGAGGAAGCACGGCCCAAGATCAGGAAATAAGTATTTTTAGGGGGCAGCCCAAAAATCCCCGTAGGGAGAATTTGTACTCCATCCTCCGATTTTAGTATTGTGTGGGAGGAGGCACACAGGTCCACTCCTGCACTTCCTGGGGTGGCTTGGTAGAGGGCGAGAGAGGGGTTACTGGCCTGCTGTTCCCCAAGGCCGGAAGAAGTGAGATGGGTCTGGGGGCCTGCGGCTGGCCCCCCTGCCCATTTTTTTGAAGGGAAGGCAGCGGGTGCCCTGAGATATCAGTAGCGGAGCGACAGGTATTGGCCCAGTGTTTACCCCACCGGCAGCGAGGGCAGAGGGTGGAGGGCTGTGAGGACCCGCCCGTAAGGCCCGAGGACACCTGGGGAGGCTCGACTAACCCTGGAGCGCTGGGGCACTGGCGGGCAAAGAGACCCATCTGGCCACACCTAAAGCAACCCTTTTGAGTATTATGAACGTGGAGCGTGGTGCCCACTGCAAGGTGGACAGCCTGAGACATTTTGGAAGAAAAGGGATCTACATTGCGACACAGGCGGATCATCTCATCTAGAGTCTTGTCTCTGGTTTTTCTGCGTAAATCGGCCCTGCAGGCTGAGTTTGCATTTTCATAAGCCAGCTGTCTGATAATCTTATCATTGGAAGCCTCATGGCCCAAGGTTCTCTCTGCAGCCTCTAGGAGGCGGCTCACAAATTCACTGTAATCCTCTTGGGTCCCCTGAGTAATTTTAGTTAGAGGAATGAGTGTTGAGCCCGCTGCCGGAAGGGCCCGCCAGGCACGGAGAGCTGCGTTAGCTGTCTGGGCCAAGAGACCGAATGGAAGGTGCTGTTGTTGGGCCTCCGTTGAATATTTTCCTTGGCCACTGAGCTTGTCTAGGGTCCATGTCGCAGAAGGCGATCATGGAGACCGTAAGTTTGTGGCGGCAGCTGCCTGGCAGCGATCAATAAAGTCGGCCTTCCAAGTTAGAAACTGGCCGAGGGTGAGAACCGCCTGAACTACACAAATCCACTCTTCTGGGAGCAAATAGCCGCCCCAAGACAGGGAGTCCAGGACCAAAAGGGTAAAGGGGGCGTTGGCCCCGTAGGTCCTGAGGGTAGCATTCAATTCTTTTAAATTTTTTAAATGCAGCTTGTGGAACTCGCTGTGCCCACTAGATGGCGCGCGCTGGCGATTCGTGGACCGCGATGTGCCCACCAGACATTGTCTGCGGATCGTTTTCACTTTCGCTGTCTCCGGCTCCCTCCTCCTCACCATCAGGGTCGCTCAGCGCATCCTCAGAGGGGTTAAAGGCGAGGGAAGGGTTTTCAGGCACCCCAGAAGAACAGGTTACCACAGGGAAGGCCAAAGAAATGCTATGGGACCCTCCGGTCCCTTTTTTATGGGGTTTGGAACTGGGGAGGGGTTTATTTGCCGATCCAGAAATCAGAGCAAGGAAGGTCTCATGAAGAGTGGACTGTAAAGAGACAAGTTTGGCGGAGAGTTGGGCGAATTGTTTTTATAACTTTAGGACTTCCTTAAGCTCGCTTATCTGTGCCAAGAGTTGTTTTTTGGACTCAAGGAGAGATGAACTAGGAACAGACAATGCAGGGGTACAAAATTGCTGGGAAGCATAAGGAGGAGGTCTTCGGGGAGGAGTCGAAGGCCGTGGTGGTCTGTCAGGGTTACAATTATTTCGAAGCCCCATCTTCTAAAGTCACGGCCCCAGCAGGACCCAAGGGATCATCATTTAGTTCCCGGGCCACAACCGGGAATGTCAAGGCAGCTGGGGGTGGGGGGGAGGAGACTGGTCCTGGGAAAGAGGGTGGCTCATTTTATTTCTTAATTGGTTTTGGGAGGGAGGACCTGTTTTTAGATCAGGAAGTCCTGGGGAAGGTCCGCTGAATGGAGGAAGGTTGTTCTTTGGGAGGGATGGATAAAGAGGTTTTGGAGGGGGGCCTCTGCCCCCAGAGGCTTGGACTCCGAGAAAGGGATGTCTGAATCTGAGGACCTGGACATATCTAGAATTACAGAGGGAGACTTGGTGGGGACCCGGGTGTCTGATTGTTTATCTAGGAGGGAAGCTAAAGATCCGGCACGGGAAAGAGGGCGGAGACAATACTCCGCAACTGATAGCAATTGTTGCTTGTTTGGATCAGAGGACGCAGCCTCGACTATATCTCTGATCAAGCCCCAATATGTAAAGGCTGTGGCGGGGACAGCATCAGGCCCCTGGAGACTTAATTTTTCATTAAGATCTCGTCCCACATTTTGCCATTTTCCCCTGTGAATTTCTGGCCCATTTACTATGAACCAGGGACAGGCTTTGTCTATAAAAATGAAAAACTTAATTAAATCTTTCTTTTTAACTTTAACTCCTCTCTCTCTGAGCGAACTCTTTAAGTCTTTAATGAAGACTGCTTCTTTAGTCAGCTTTTGGCCCATTTTTATGAGACGGATGAAACTCACTTACCGAGGACGAAAACTCTTCATGAGCTGTGTGAGGAGTCCTCAATCTTCCTGGAGCCCGCGTGATGCCTCTTTTGGGCTGGGGTCCATCTGGCAAAAGTCCGTGCCTTGAGCCCCACATTGGGCACCACGTGCCCCGCCCAGAGGGACCTCGTTATTCGTGGGGTTCGAGGAGGACCAAGCCTGAAAAGAAAATGGGCAAGAGAGAGGAGGGAGACTGAGCAAGGTTTCGTCAAGGTCTCACTTTATTCCAGACACACATGTAGCTTTTAAAGAAAAAAAGAATGTAGAGGGGAGGGGGAAAGGAGGCTTATGGCCCCCCGGCTGTCATGGCTTAATTATTTTATTATACCAGACCATCTGGTGTCAAACTGTTTTATGGTAGGTCTATTCTCCAGAGATGTGAAGGACAGCTTATCTTGTAGAAACATAACTAGTTCTTGGAAGGTCATTAGGGCCAGATTCCCAAGGACGGTGTGAAGGCCCTGGCTCCGGTGTCTCCAGCTTATCTTGTACAAACACAGCTGGTTCTCAGAAGGTCTCAGATTCCCAAGGACGGTGTGGAGGCCTCGGCTCCTGACAGGGGAGATAGGGAAGGTAGAGAAGGGAAGAGAAGAAAACCATTGAGATTCATGTGAGAGCTAACGAGCCCCAGGAAGCATCAGCAGGGCACAGGGCAGTAATATGGGAGAGGCATGGGCCAGTGTTTTCCTTGCTGAGTGGCCCTCTGCCTCGGGTGAAAAGAACTCCATCTGCCAGGGACACTGGGGAGACTATACAGAATTTGAAAAAGAGAGAGAGAGAGAGAAAGCTGGGTGGTCAGGGTACTTACCCCGCAGGTGGTCTGGCCGCTTAGGCTGTTGTCTAAGGCAGAAGGTCCCAGGCATTTCCCACCTGCCTTGACTGGTCACTGACTGACCTGTTTATATAGACAAATGGTACATTTGCCATCTGACATTTTGACTAGATAATCATATTTTTTAATGATAATAACTACATTAAGTGTATTTACCATTGTGATCATTTCAAGTGTGCAGCTGAGAATGTTAAACACATCCGCAGTGCTACAGATGGGTCTCCACCACTTTTTAGTACCCCCAAATCACTGCTCATGCACCCTCCTCCATTCCCTGCTAACCACCATTTTTCTACTTGCTGAGTTTATTTATTTTTTGTTTTGTTTTGTTTTGGGAAGTTGTTTTGTGATGCTGGAGATCAAACCCAGGACCTTGTGCACACTAGATAAGCAGATACATCTGAACTACATCCTCAGCCCCTTGGTTTTTTTTTTTTTAATTGTGTGACTAAGTGTGGTGGCCAATGACTTTAATTCCAGCACTCAGGAGGTAGAGGCAGGTGGATCTCTTCTATGAGTTCAAGGCCACCCTGGTCTTTATAGTAAGTTCCAGGACAACCAGGACTATGTGGAAAGACCCTGTCTAAAAACAAAACAGGCAAAAAAATTAAAAATTGTTTATGAACAAATGTGTTATGTAGTGGAGCCTCAGGTGTTTTTCTTCAGGGTCCATCTGTCTCAGTTATTGTTTTGACTTCAGTATACATGAAAATCAGTAAAAACAATACTGGCTTGGGACTAATAGTGACCTTCTAATACTGTACCCACACTTACTTCATGGCCTCAGACACATTTTAGAAACTTTCTCCTTCATAAATGAATGCAATTTATTTTGATCAAATCTACCCTTGACTCCCTCCACTTCCAACTCCTCCAGGGCCCCTCCTCTTCCCAATCTCATGTCTGTGTATGTAGGTGTATTTTACCTATGGGATCCAATTGGTGTTGCTCACACACACTTGGGTGTAGGGCTGTCCATGGTAGCATGAGCAACCTAACAGAGGTCCCACTCCTAAAGGAAATTGATTTTGCCTCCCTTTACAGCTTGACTGCATGTAGCATCCCATTGGGGGTGGGGCTTTTCAGGGAGCAATACCCATACTGGATAAATGACCAGTCTGGTCTTGTACATGTCTTGTGCGTCAACCATGGCTGCCTGGAGTTTCTGAGTACGTATGCTTGTCATTTCTGGAAGATGCTCTTACAGCTGTCTTCCCCAACCTCTGGCTCTTATCATATTTCCTACCCATCTTCTGTGATGTTCCCAGGATCAGGGGTCAAGGGCCTGGTTGCTGGCTCTTCCATTCATGCCCACCCTGGGTTGGCTGGTTTTATGTCAACTTGACACAAGAGAGAGTTATCTGAAAAGAGGGAACCTCAATCAAGAGAATGCCCCCATAAGGTCCATCTGTAAGGCATTTTCCTAATTAGTGATTGGTGGGGGAGGGCCCATCCCATTGTGGGTGGTCCCATCCCTGGGCTGGGTGGGTGGTTCTAGGTTCTAGAAGAAAGCAATCTGAGCAGCACCCTTCCATGGCCTCTGCATCAGCTCTCACCTCCAGGTTCCTGCCCTGTCTGAGTTCCTGTCCTGACATTCTTCATTAATGAAACTGGAAGTGAATGAAATAAACCATTTTCACCCCAAGTTCCTTTAGGTTGTGATGTTTCATCACAGCAATGCTAACCCTAAGACAGAATGGAAGAGAGCTTGCTGGACCCAGTCTTACCCTTTGGTCATGTTTCCCTGAATGTCTTTATTGTTAAGTTTAGCATGCATGTGAAGCATTCCACTCATCCTCCTGACAACCTCATTGACCATTATTACACGCCTTTGAATGACCAGGAGATGAGCTCTCAGAGATGCTAAGCTACCTACGTAAGGTCGCACAGTAAGTGGCTAGGACAGAATATCCCACTGGTATAAGTGCCTCCCACCAGTGGCTTTACCTTACACTCCCATTGCCAAAAAAATCTCTGGCTCCTCTTCAATCTAAACCCTCAGTCATCTGGAAAGGGTCCTAAAAGCAAGCCAAAGGTCCTTGCCTGTCCTGCCTCCCAGCTCTCCTGTCCTGCTTTGCATTCATGACAACGTTGTTCTTGTTCCAACCCCAGGGCCAATGAGCTGTGGCTGGGCTGGCTGCCTCTGAGTCACTGCACCTGGCAGACAGTGCTAAACTAATTTTCCAGGATCTTTGGGAGACATTTGGCTTCTGTCTCCCCAGCTAATAGCTCTAAGGACAGTGGCAGCAGGCTGACAAAACCTGGGGCTCCCTGCCTGGTCCAGGAGAGTCCAGCTTGTGATGTAATCAGATCCTGATGGGCAAGGTGGTCCTGACTTAGAGAGGGCCCTGTGCTGAATCACACTCTAAAACATGGGTGCCAAACTATAAGGATGCTGCTAGAACATGCATGGGAATGGAAGCAGATGGAGAAAAGCATGGCTGGTTTTTACAAAGACTCAGGCTCGCTCCGATTGTAGCTGAATGGCGGTGCGCTATTCATGTGTGAGACTCTGGGCTCCGTGCAAAACAGAAGGCAGAGGCAGGGCTCCCAGCACATATGCAAATAACCTGGTCTTCTGTGAACACAAAACACACCTCTGACATCCAACAGAATAAGGGGTAGTTTATTCTAGAGCCAAGTCTGTGTAACCATGGCCTGGAAATACAGTTTAGGTCACCACAAGGTGTGCATCCGTGTACCAGTTTCTGCCTCACGACTATGGAGGCCTGAAGAGGGTATCAGATCCCCTGAGACTGGAGTTACAGAGCGCTGTGAGCCACCTTGTGGATGCTGAGAATTGAGCCTGGTCCTCTGGAAGAGCAGCCAAGGCTCTTAACCATTGAACCACCACTCCAAGCCCCAAGGAGACATTTTATAAAGATTTTTATACTAACAGAACAAAGAAGGTCTTAAATCAAGGTGGTTTTAAACTACATTGGTGGAAATATTAAGTGGGCACTTACAGCAAAGTAGAAAACTCACAGCTATTGGGATTTTTCAGACAGGGTTTCTCTGTGTAGCCCTGATTGCCCTGGAACTCTGTAGACCAGACTGGCCTTGAACTCGGACATCCACCTGCTTCTGCTTCCCAGGTGCTGGGATTAAAGATGTGCACCCCCACACCTGGCTCCAAAAGGGAGTGGGTGCTTTGGCTCATGAGTTCACGGGATCTTAACCCATCAGGACTAAGATATCCATGATAGGTATCTTTCTGATGACAAAAAGTGAGATTTTTCACACCCAGGTGTGTAGCGGAGCTTTTCTTGGACCTGCCAGCAGTGTAAATAGTGACACAGAGTCTTCTATGTAGTTTAAAGCTTAGGCCTTTTGGCTGGCCAGTGGTGGCGCACACCTTTAATCCCAGCACTTGGAAGGCAGAGGCAGGCGGATTTCTGAGTTCGAGGGCTTAGGCCTTTCGCTGTGGCAGTCTCCCAGCTACTGTTTAACTTTAACCCAAATATCTTACCCTACGACCCGCCACGTGGCTAGCTCTAGATCTCTCTGCTCCTGTCTGGTCAGTGTCTCTTCCCTCCATGGCTGCTCTCAAGTTCTAGAATCTCCTGGGTCTGCTTTCTCCTCTCTGTCTGTGCATCTCCATCTCCCTCCCCACCCCCCCCTCCCTGTCCCCTCCTCCTCTTTCTTCCTCCCTCCACCTGCCCAGCTAGTGGCCATCAGATCTTTATTTCAACCTATCAGCAGCAAGACAACCTCTGATACAATTCTAGATTGCCTCTAGGCATAGAGGACCATCTGACCTTCAAGTATCTGAGCAGGTGTGGAAGGACAAACATTTACAAATATAAGGTGGGTGATGGGCCTAGAACTGACAGCACCAGGATCCTGCCAGCATGTAGCTCTCTGCTGGTACAGAATTATCTATTGAAAACACAGAGACACACCTTCACACAAGGTGAAAAAAAGTTACCCCAACACTGGTGAACTAAGATATAGAAAGCCCATGGCTGGAACCAGAGTCCTGCATAACATCCTTAGGTCTAACCCAACTGACCTACCTCCAATAGCCAGGTCCTATATCTTAAATGTTCCAGGTCCTTCAAAACAACACCACCAGAAGCATGCAATGGGAGCAAGCACTCAAAACTTCATAAGCCTGAGGGGACAGTTCATGAGCCTGAAGGGTTCAGGTTCAAACCCTCAGAGTCCACACAAAAGGAATGCAATACACGGTACATTGGATGAACCTTGAGGTCAGAAATAACGCCACTCACAAAATTGCACATTATATAACCCCATCCTTGCAAAATGGTCTGAATAAGCAAAGCCCCAGAAACACGAAGATCAGTGGTGGCCAGGGGCACAGGGCAGGAGTAAACAGGGAGTCACTTCCGAGCGGGCATGAGGTTTCCTCAAAGATGCCCACTGAACATTCTGGCTCTCGATAGAGGTGATGGTTGGCAGCGCTATGAATATATTGGCTTTGTGGTTGGTGATGGCTTTTGTGGTACTAGAGACTGCCACCACCACATGGGTACTGGAACCCAGGTTCTCTGTAAGAGCAGCTGGTGCTCTGAGACAGCTCTCGGGCCTCAAGGTTTAATAACAGGATTTTATTCAAATGACATTGCTGGCTATGGTAGGAAAGCTGAGAAAGCGGAATTGCCCCCTCTGTTAGGAGCAAACCAAGATCCTGAGAGTGTACCATGGCGGAGCTCCACGGCTTCGCTCCACTCAGGTCCACAGAGCAGGTGACTGTGGACAGTCCTCCACCTAGACATCACAAGCAGCCTGTGTCAGCAACCTTGGCAAGAGCACACCATTCTATTTTTCTTGTCCTTCCATGAAACACAGTCTCACTACATAGTTTCAGCTGGCTTCAAACTCACAGTCCTCCTGCCTCAGCCTCCTACGTGCTGAGATTCCAAGATAGACTGCCATATCTAACTTTGGATCTGTTTTTGTTTTGTTTTTTAATGATTTCTCTGTGGTCTAATACTCAACGTCAAATGAAATGTTGAGGTAAATACACTGAGTGCAGACAGGACAAATCTTATCTTCAGTGTTCTTGCCAAAATAAAATTCAATTAAAAATAAGACTCTGCGGGGCCAGAGATGTAACTCGGTCTGTACAGTTCTTGTCTAGCATTCATGAAGCCCTGGGTTTCATCCTCAGCACAGAACAAACCAGGAAAGTTACCCGACACCTGTCACTCAGGAGCTGGAGGCAACCTCAGCAACGAGTTCAGCCTGGACTATAGAAGACTTTGCGTCTAAAACTTTAAAAGTAAGTAGTAAGTAATGAGAAATCAATAAAACTTTCTATAGGGGCTCCTTCTGTAGCTGCATGCTGTCTACACGGTGTGCTACAAAAGCCCCATTCTCTTTCCACTGTTTTTCATTAGTTTAACTAATAAGTTTAAATACCTGCCTCCAAAATATCAGGATGGGAACGAATGGCAACCCTTGACATTTCCAAATCAGCAATCAGAAAGCCCAGCTCATGGCTTCAGAGGAACAAACCTGTTTTGTGTGGGCCGCACCGTCTTTTCTAGTTAGGAACTGATGCGTGGAACTGAGGACCCACCCCAGAGCCTAGGTGTCTGGAAGGTGGCCACCACAGCTAAAATCCAAGTGCTCTCTGTCCATCGTTAAGACACCTTGAGTGACGGCTCAAAGGGGCAGCGGCAGTGTGCCGGCCTAGGGCATCCCTGTGGCAAATGGTAACTGAGCATGCCCACTGGGCACCTAGGCACCCTAAGTCCTAGCCCAAACTCGGGGGCTTACAGGTGCTTTGACATGGCTGCTGTTTCGGTGTGAAAGCTAGAGTCTAAGAGATCTACAGACTCATTTAACAGTTGTTTAAGTTAAAAAGCCTCCTAAGTATCGAAGACCCATGGCGTCACTTGCCCAAGAGTTTGTCTGGGCACAAGAGAGCCATCTCACTGCTTTCGGCTTTTCCTTTGGAGAAGGCTGAAGCCCTGCTGAGCCCCATCGATTTTTATCCTGCTTTGGCATCAATGAACTCAATAGATTTCAACTTTCCTTCTGGAAGGGGAGCTCACTGCAGAAATATGTGGTGGACAAAGTGGCGCATGCGTAATCCTGGCACTCAGGAGGTAGAGGCAGGAGACTCTTGAGATCAAGGCCACCGCCCGGATATCCACACTTCCTTCTGGTTTTGCTCCAGTCAGGGGTTTCCTTCTTCCCCCTTCTGGTTTGGTAACAGCTAGAGCTGTACACAGGACTCTGATGCTATTTGGATGGTCATTAATGTGGTTACAAAGGATGTGACTCAGGAGCACCCTAATGGAAGACACTAGGGAGCAAAGTGGAGGGCCAGGGTTGCCACCAAGTCACCCTGAGTCCGCTGGCTGCACCACGCTCTTAGGGTGTTCACCAAGCCCTGCCTGCCATTCAAGAAGGTCCATCACAGAGGCATGATGGCTTCAATCATTGGCCACTGGTGACTGAACTAAGTGTCCAAAACCCTCCTCTCCCCGCAGAGGATGGAGAAAGGGACTCAGATCTCCAATTTATAATCCCAGAAGCAGAGGCAGGAGGATTAGCAGCTCCTAGCCAGTAAGCTACACAACAAGACTCTCTCAAAATAATAATAATAATTATATTATTTAATAATAATATTATTATTATTTTATTATTATTATTATTATTATTATTATTATTATTAAAGGTTCTAACTCTAATTCTTCCTTGAATCTCTACTGTCCAACCCCCTCCCTGAAGCCCTGGGGACCCAAGGCCACCAATGATCTTACTAGCATACCAAATAGAGCCTCAATCCTAGGATCTTCAGTGCTGCAAATGCATAGTCCATGTCTCCCAGGGGCTGAGGAGATGCTACGCTGTAAAATATTTCATATGTAAGCATGAGACTTGAGTTTCAATCCCCAGCACCTGTGTGAAAAGGCTGGAGCATCACAGAGAGCTGTAACCCCAGGCGGAGGGGCAGAGACTGGAGGATCCCTGGGGCTTGCTGCAAACCATTCTTGACAGTCAGCTCTAGGTTCAGTGGGACACTCTGACTCAAAAAAAAAAAAAAAAGAAAGAAAGATGGGGCTGGAGAGATGGCGCAGTGGTTAAGAGCACTGACTGATCTTCTAAAGGTCCTGAGTTCAATTTCCAGCAACCACATGGTGGCTCACAACCATCTGTAATGGGATCCGATGCCCTCTTCTGGTGTGTCTGAAGACAGTGACAGTGTACTCACATACACAAAATAAATAAATAAATAAAAAGATGAAAACAAATATAGGGGTGCAGACTTCCTGCTTGTAGGGGGTAGTTCAGTGGGTAAGGACACTTGCCTCCCCACCCTGATGACTACAGTTTGATCCTATGAAAAAGAGCTGGATTTTGTGGCTCGGGACTGTGACCCCAAGGCCAGCACCTCCATATGTGCACTGTGGCATGCTCACAGCCTCATGCACACGCACACACACGCACACACGCGCACACACACACATACACACACACCACTCTAAGTAAATATTTTAAGTTTTTACATAGAAAATGAGAAAACGGCTGGGCAGTGGTGGTGCACACCTTTAATCCCATCACTTGGGAGGCAGAGGCAGGCGGATTTCTGAGTTCGAGGCCAGCCTGGTCTACAGAGTGAGTTCCAGGACAGCCAGGGCTACACAGACAAACCCTGTCTGGAAAAAAAAAAAAAAAGAAGAAGAAGAAAAGGAGAAAACAAGGTGGAGAACAACAGACAAAGACACCTGAGGTCATCCTCAGCCTGCACACACATGTGCAGACGCATGCATGACCATGCACACATACATGCATGCACACACATATACATGGGTTTTTTCTGTCATTTATAGTTTACAGTCAGAACAATCCCAGTGAGCCCATTTAGTCCTGTCTTTTAAATCTTGTGTTATTATCATTACTATTATTTATGTGAGCCTCTGTGTGAGTGGATATGCACATGTATGTGAATGTACCAGGAAGCCATAAAAAAAGGTCTGAGCCCTTGTACCCAGAGTTACAAACGGTTGTAAGCTGACCAACAGGGACACTGGAGTCCAAGCTCAGGTCCTCACCGTAGACCAGCAAGTGCTCTGAACCACTGAGCCATCTCTCCAGGCCCACAAGCTCTATTTTGTAAACTGTAATTTTCTTCCTTAGGTTGGTTGAGTTGAGATTCTCACTATCATAAGCACACATGAGACTATACAAAGTAGGCAAATACATGAATATGAAGAATGACTGTGGCGGCGGGCGTGTGTAGCCCGGAGCCAAGCACACCAGCTCGGTAAATAATCAAGGAGGGATTATGTGACAGAAGAAGTCAGTGTATTTTGGACTAAGCTGAAAGTCAGAACTAGCCCCGTAGAGTGGGACTTGCATAAAGCAAATTTTCATTTAGACTAAGAAAAACTGCAAACAATTTGAGCTACTTATTGCTGGAAAGGGCTGAGGGGACAGAGAAGGAACCCAGACACTGAATTTATTCCTACAAGGGTGGAATGGGTCCTAGGCAGGTTCTCAGCTCAAAAATGTGCACAGAATGTACAGATGACGGTGTTCCAGTGGCTTTGGCTGTGCTATGTGGATCTGCAGTGGAGCCTAGAGGATGCTTTCTAACCAACTCTGGGGAAGGCACCATGAACCACACCTTGAACAGCTCAGAGCTCAGTAAGCTCTGGGGACCTTGGGGTTCTGGGGTTCAGTGCCTGTGACCTCACACTGATAGGAACCACATCTGCTCTTTTCCTTTAGGATTGTTTGTTTAGTGGGGGATGGGGAGCACACACCTGCTATGGCGCTCATTGGAATCGGAAGACAGCACCATGGATTCTATCCTCTCCTTCCACCATGGAGGTCCCAGGGATCAAATTCAGGCTGTCAGGCTTGGCAGCAAGCCCCTTCACTCCCCGAGCCACCTGCACAGACTTCTTTTTTATTAAAACAATTTACATATGATATTTGTACGGGATGGCAGGTTTGTGGAATTTTCCCCTTTTTTAGCATCAGTCTGTGTTAAAGTCATCTGACTCTCAATTCCCTTTGTTCATTCCTCTCCTGCTGATTCCCCCACTCTCAAAAGGATGTGGGTCACACTCCTAGAACCTGCTTCATTTACTCTTTATAATGCAGAGTTCACTTAAGACAGAAAGCATATGCCATTTGTTTCTCGGTCTGGCTTGTTTTCAGTTCCACCCATTTTACTGCGGACTGCATTTCACTCTTTATGGCTGAATAATAGTCCACATAGGAGTACAGATGTGACACACACTCTTTCTCCATCCATTAAAGCTGCCCTTCTTCTGTTCTAGAACTTAGCACAGTCCCTGGCACAAAGTAGGTACTCAAAAACACTGAAAGCAAAATACACTAAACACTACTCAGCAATGAAAAGAAACCAAGTGGTTCTTTTTGTTGTTTGGGGGGTACTGAGGTTGAAGCCAGGCACAAAGCATGCCAGACAAGCATGTCATTACTAACCTACACCCTCAGCCTATACAGCATTCATTCAATCTTTATTACATTAGTTTATTATATGTGTGTTGGCATGCTATAGGGGTCAGAGGTCAACTTTCAGGAGTCAGTTCTCTCCTTCCACCAGCTGGGGTTCAGGAGTAAACCCAGGTTGTCAGGGTTGGTGACAAGATCCTATACCAACTGAGTGGTCCTGATGGCACCTCTATGACATTCTTAAAAAGACAACACTATGTTGGCATAGAATATATGAGTGCTTGCAAGGAACTGGGAGAAGGAGGAGAATGTAATTATAAAAGAATAAACAGAAGTTGGGGGCAGGCAATGAAATTGTTCATTCTCATATTCTCAATTTCTTTGGTGACCAAAGAAATCTCTACATGGTTAAAATATATAGATATGCGTTCCAAAAAGGTCAGTCATACTGTGTGATCAAGGTCAGTCATACTGTGTGGGTTTTTTGTTTTTTTGTTTTTTTGTTTTTTTTGGTTTTTCAGTTTTTCAAGGCAGGGTTTCTCTGTGTAGCCCTGGCTGTCCTGGAACTCACTCTGTAGACCAGGCTGGCCTCGAACTCGGAAATCCACCTGCCTCTGCCTCCCAAGTGCTGGGATTAAAGGCGTGCGCCACCACTGCCCGGTTCTGTGTGATCATTTTAAAACAGATAGTTTGTGATAACTATTATCAAAACCAGGCATTTACTAAATACCTACCCCGCAACAAGAGCCACAGGTGTTTGTTCAAGGATGACATGATGACAGCTGGGGTTGTAGCCCAGCAGCAGCTGCTTGCCTGGCATGTGAACATCCTGGGTCCTAAATCACCACCATCACCATCATCACCACCACCAACAAAAAGGATTTGAAAGAAAAAGTTGCCACGTTCAGCTCCACCCTCATTCTTAAAACTTTCTGTGTCGGGGCTGGCAAGGTGGTCCAGTGAGTAGAGTCCCTTGCTGGCAAGCCTGACAACTTAATTTGATTCCCAGAACCCATGTGATAGAAGGAGATAACTGATTCCCGAAAGCTGACCTCTGACCTCCATGCACACCCACACACCCACACCCCGCACACACACACACCAAAGTAAATAAATGTGGAAAATCACATTTTATAAATGTCTTTATGGAAGTAACTAACCACAGAGAGCCATAAGGTACAGTGGCGAAGTAACGGCAGGGAGCAGCCTAAACCTTCATCAATTTGCCATCTCTATTGATTGCACTCTGTGCTCCTGAAGGCCTTGGACAACATGCAGGCAAGCTGTACCCATTGCCTATTCGTTCATGTCCCCACCTAACATGTCTATGTGTTTGCCTCCAGAGTGTGGCCTTGTAAATTGTCAAATCCATCCAAGGGCAAAGCCGATTTGCATAATCCAGTCTAGCTGACAGATGAAAGCCATCGAGCCTAGAGCAGACAGAATCTCTACTCAGAACTTGTGGTAAATGGGCCTGAGTGTGGCTCAGTCCGTAGAGTACTGGCGTAGGTAGCACCATTTAGACCTGGGTTCAGTCTCTAGCACTTACTACATAACCCAGGTGGTGCTGTGGCTCGGCTAGACACTAGACACGAGCTCATTCTAAGCTACATTGTGAGTTTAAGACCCGACCCAGTCCAATATATGGGTCTCTGCCTCTAGAGCAGCAGTTCTCAATCTGTGGGTCGCAAGCCCTTTGGGGGTTGCACAACCCTTTCACAGGGGTCACCTAACCCTTTCACAGGGGTTACCTAAGACCATCAGAAAATATGTTTACATTAGAGCTCATACAATGGCTCTACAAAGTTACAAAACTTCAAAAAAGTTATAAAATAGTAACAATTTTGCTTTGTTTTGTTTTATGAGACATGGTTTCTCTGTGGAGCCCTGGCTGTTCTGGAACTTGCTGTGTAGACTAGGCTGGCCTTCTCAAAGATCCACCTGCCTCTACCTCCTTAGTGCTGGCCTATTTATTAAAGGCCTATGCCAACACTACCCAGCTCAAAAATAATTTTATGGTTGGGGGTCAACACAACCTAAGGAACTACGTTAAAGGGTCACAGCATTCGGAAGGTTGAGAACCACTGCTCTGGAGAAATGTAGTTATAGCAGCACACAGAGGCAGGTGGATCCCTGTGAGCTCCAGTGAGTTCCATGCTACCCTGGTCTCCATAGTCAGACTTAGTTGTCCTCTGAGCTCCATGTCTACACTAGCAAGTATAAGTGCATCTCAGAACCCCTGTGACTGACCCCAGAACCGCCATAACTGAGTTAGTTACTTTCATGGCAAAGAGACTTTGTAATCTTGAAATGGAGAAGTTACCCTGCATTATCCAGTGAGATTCAATGTGGTCACAAGAGTCTCTAAAACCCTGGGTGTGGTGATGCATACCTGTGATTCCAGCCCACAAGAATTACTGATGCAGGAGGATGGTAAGCTTTAGGCCAGTGTAGACTCCATAGCAAGACCTCATCTTACTTAAAAAAATAAAATTAGCCGGGCAGTGGTGGCACACACCTTTAATCCCAGCACTTGGGAGGCAGAGACAGGCAGATTTCTGAGTTCGAGGCCAGCCTGGTCTACAGAGTGAGTTCCAGGACAGCCAGGGCTACACAGAGAAACCCTGTCTCGAAAAACCAAAAAAATTTAAAAAGAGAGAGAAAAAAGAAAAGAAAAGAGAAAGAGAAAGGGTCTCATATTCCAGGCTGGCCTTGAACTCCCTCAGCAGCCAAAGATAACCTTGGCCTTCTGACCCCCTCCCTCTCTCTCCCTCCCTCCCCACGCCTGCCCCTTCCTCCCTCCCCCCCCCACCCCCACACACACACACACTCACCCGGGGCCTTCACCCAAACTTCTGTTTTGCAGGAAGAACCCAGGGCTTCAGGAATGCTAAGCAAGCAAAAGCCAAATCACTTCGATGAGTTTTAAAGAGACTCCCGGGATATTTAACGTGCTGTCAACATAAGTCATTGCACAAACTTGTGGTGTTGTTCATAAAAACAAAGCTTTAAAATGTAAAGCCACCTTGGTGAGAAGCTTCGGGAGTTCTCTGCCGTGCTTTAGCCTCTTGCGCCACCTGCTGGGAGAGTTGGGAACATCAATACCATATGGTGCTTGGTTTAGGCCTTGGGTTTTAATGAGAGAGGGTGGGTTGGGTGGGTGGCTTGCCTGCCTGCTTGCATGCTTGCTTGCAGTAGCAGCCCACATGAACTCAACATCCTCCTACTCCTGCCTCTCTCCTGTTCTGATTGCAGACTTCATTCCTTCAATAAACACATAAAACAAAATCCATTCTAGATGATAAGACTGTATTTTGAGGGACTGACAATTAAAAACTTCCTGCTTTCTACTTTCCATTTGTGAAAAAAAAAAAACACATAAAAATGAACTGATTTTGAAATTGCCATTTGAGAACAATCGTTGGGCACTTACTACACACTGAACCAAATGGGTTAACCAACTACTGGCCACAAGCAAAATCCCGACTTTGTAAATAACATTTTCCTGGAGCACAGCCACGTGTGTCCCTACATATCTCTGTTACTTTCATGCCCAGAACAAATATGAAATTACTCTCTGGATCTTTGCAGTAAAAGTTAGTTCATGCCTTGGCCAAAGTAGTCACAAATCAGGCTGTTTGGTTGGCCCTCAGCTACTCCTGATAAGAGTGTAGCTGTTTTTAAATTCATGTGTGTGCACGCGTGCCTGTGAGCATGTGCGCATGCACACAAACATGGAAGTCAATGGGTTGTGTGGTCAGTTCTCTCCTTCCACATTGATGTGGGCTCAGGAAATTGAACTCAAGTCTTCAGTTTACATGGCAGCAATTTTCATGCAGTGAGCCATCTTGCTACCCTGACAATGTACCTCTTGCCACGGGATTTTGTTTGACAATTTACAATTGATCAAATGTAGTCCATTTACCACCTACAAGATCATGAAGATCAAGCTATGATGGATTCAAATTATTTTTTAAAAAATACTTATTTAATGCTCTCTTCAGACACACCAGAATAGGGCATCAGATCCCATTACAGATGGTTGTGAGCCACCATGTGGTTGCTGGGAATTGAACTCAGGACCTCTAGAAAAGCAGTCAGTGCTCTTAACAGCTGAGCCATCTCTCCAACCCCTAAGGAAATGTCTGAGTTCCCTGGCTCCTCCCCCTCTCTGATTGCCATCTAACAATCCTGGTTGTACAACGAGATTGTCCACCAATTCTAGCAATTGTTGCCTCCTCCTGGATGCCCTCCCAGTTTCTCCTATGCCTGCTCTTCTGTTTGTCTATGTTCCCACAGGACACTTGTTGCTCTTGCCTGTGCAGAGTGTACCGTATTACCCATGTTCATTCCCTAAAGGGTTAATTGACCGGAGGCCGCCAAGGGTTCCCTCACTTGAGGCCCATGGCTTGTGGGTCTCTCTAGCCTCAGCTCCCAGCCCAGTACCAGGTGGAGCTCAGTGAACCTCTAGGAGGAAGAGAGGGAAGGAGAGAGGAAGGCTGACTAATACTGTCCTTCGCTGCTTTTTCAGCTTTATCAGGTCAACAAAATGTGTCCCTTCTGCTGCCAGGAGCATGCCACAGATACGCATAAGCAATGAGGCTGAGGGCACCATTGCTCTACTGCAGTAATTTAGAGGAGAGAGGACATAAGAGGACATAGGGGATCGGTTAACGACATGCAAAATGGACACAGCTGTTGGATAATAGGAAGCAGATCTGGATGTGACCCAGTGGGATGCTGTCCAACGACTACTATAAAGAGAGAGGCCGTGCTGGGACTGTTGATGTAGCTCATAGTCACAGCATGTGTTCAGCCTGTGCAAGGCCCTGGCTTCATTCTCAGTACCAAAGCGGGGAAAGGGGGTGAGGGATGAGCGCCTAATAGTGAGCAAAATGTGACTCCAAGGGGCTGGAGAGATGGCTCAGTCTGCTCTTCCAGGGGTCCTGAGTTCAATTCCACGTGGTGGCTCACAACCACCTAACCTGGGATCTGATGCCCTCTTCTGGCATGCAGGTGTACATGCAGATAGAGCATTCGTGTGACTCCAAGTATGGGGTTTAAAAGGGAGGAGCAAGATGGCTGGCTTGAAGCTGGTGCTTGCTGCCAAGGCTGGCCCCCTCAGTTTGATTTCTGGGATCCACGTGGTAGAACAGAACAGTCAGGAGTGGTGGTGTTCGCCTTGAATCTACATAGCAAGTTCTAGGAAAGCCAGAGCCACCCAGTGAGACCTCTATGAAAGGAGGGAAGGAGGGAAGGAGGGAGGGACAGATTATGCCCTCGAAAGGTGTCTTCCAACCCCCGTCTATGCACACAGAACACACCTCCCTCACCCCCACAAAATCATTTGAGCAAGTTTTGCGGAGTGGGAGAGGTGCAATACCGGAGATAGGACCCAGGACATTATTGTATTAGTGACAAAATTCCATGACCAAAGGCAACTTAAGCGTTTATTTTGGCTTACAAGTCCACAGAGAAAGAGTCCACCGTGGTGGAGAAAGTAAGGCATGTGGCAGCAGCAGGAAACAGGCTGATTAAATATGGTGCACCTCAAAACCTGCCCCCAATGACATACTTCCTCCAGCTAGACCCCATCTTAAAGGTTCCATAACCTCCTCCAAACAATGCCACCAACGGAGGGACCAAGTGTTCACACAGGAGCCTGTGGGGTCCACGTCACACTAAAGCCCCCTACATTCATACAAGCTGGGCACTGTAGCCCCAGCCTGGGCACACGAAAAAAATAAATAAATGTGTTAACACTTTTAAATAAAATAATAAGTGACAAATTGAAGGGACAGGGGTGCAGTGTGGTGGCACCCGCTTGTAACTTCAGGGATCAGGAATCGGCCAGGTCAGGAGCTCAAGGTCATCCTCAATGACATAGTAAGTTTGAGGCCTGCCTGGGCCACCAGAGTCAGTCTCAAATGCATATATGCATAGGTGTGTGTGTGTGTGTGTGTGTGTGTGTGTGTGTGTCTTAGTCAGGGTTTCTATTCCTGCACAAACATCATGACCAAGATGCAAGTTGGGGAAGAAAGGGTTTATTGAGCTTACACTTCCATGCTGCTGTTCATCACCAAAGGAAGCCAGGACTGGAACTCAAGCAGGTCAGGAAGCAGGAGCTGATGCAGAGACCATGGAGGGATGTAACTTACTGGCTTGCTTCCCCTGGCTTGCTCAGCTGGCTTTCTTATAGAACTCAAGACTACCAGCCCACAGATGGTACCACTCACAAAGGGGCCCTCCCCCCTTGATCACTAATTGAGAAAGTGCCTTACACCTGAATTTCACAGAGGCATTTTCTCAACTGAAGCTCCTTTCTCTGTGATAACTCTAGCTTGTGTCAAGTTGACACACAAAACTAGCCAGTACAATATATCTAAAACACCAAAAAACCCCAGTTGATTTAGATACCTCTTCTTCCTCCCTGAAGTGCCACATGCTGAGGCAAACTTTACCTGTAATTCTAGTACTCTGGCTGAGGCAGGAAGGATCCCCTCTCTTTCTTCTCTATAAAACAATGTGTTTATTTTTATTTTATGTGCATTGGTATTTTGCCTGTTTGTCTGTCTGTGTGAGGGTATTGGATCCCCTGGAACTGGAATTACACACAGTTGTGAACTGCCATGTGGGTGCTGAATTGAACCCGGGTCCTCTGGAAGATCAACCAGTGCTCTTAACCTCTGAGCCACCTCTCCAGCCCACCCCTTCCTTTTTCTTTATGCAAGCAACCTGGAAACTTTTCTTTCTTCCTTTCTTTCATACGTCCATCAGTTCGTTTGTTTGTTATGGTTTGTTTTTTTCCAGACAGGGTTTCTCTGTGTAGCCCTGGCTGCCCTGTAACTTACTCTGTAGACCAGGATGGACTCGAACTCACAGAGATTTTCCTGCCTCTTCTTCCCAAGTGCTGTCAATAACACTTGGAGTTCGACACCACCTCCAGTCTCTTAGTTTCTAAATATCTAAGGGGTGACCTTGAACTTTTGATCTCCGACCTTCACCTCTTAAGTGATGAAATGACCCATGCGCACCAACACACACACACACACACACACACACACACACGAGGTGGCCTGGTTGGAAACAAGGGCTTTGTGCATGCTAGGCAAGCACTGTAAAACCTGGGCAACATCCCCAGTCTCAAGAAAGACCATGTGTTCAAGACAAGCCTGTCTCAAAAATGAAAAAAGAAAAAAAAGTAGGTGTCGTGGAGAGCTGAGGTAGTTTGCAGATCGCGGTTGGCCCCTCTTGGAAGAGAGCTGTTGCCAGACCTTCCACACATGGCCACTAGAGGGCGCGCCGTAGCAGCCGAAGTCGCGAAGGACTTGGATGCTCCCCAAGAAGGGGGAAAACAAAGCAGTCTTATTTTCAAAAGGCTGAAGAGGCCCCTACAGAGCGTCTACACTTCGTTTCCTCATAAGTAAACAAGCTTAATTACAATTTAATTTATTCTGAATTATATCAACAATTAAAAAGAAATTACCCTCTCGCTCTATTTTCTTTCTCTTTATTTAAAATAGGTTCCTCCTAACTTGAGCAATTTAATGTAGGGAAACAATTGGATTTTAATGACCTTCTCTCCGGAGCTCTGCCTAGTAGGTGGGTCCAGCCTTTTCCACCTAGCTTTGATTTACATCTCTCAACATCTTTAACATGTCATTTTGTCTTATGATAGTTAACCGACTTCCACTGGTAGAAACACATCCCTCTCCAGCCCTCACAATCCACTGGTTGGAGCACAAAAGGTAAAAAAAAAAAAAAATTCTGCCTCACCCTTCCCTGCTTCTTGTTTTCCTCTGCTGCTGCCTCTCTGCACCCCTGTGGTCCACCATCTGCAAGCCTTTTGGAAATGACCGTTATGTAAGGAAGGGAATAGGAATTATTAACACTTGGTTCAACCTTAGCCTGTGCTTTCTAAGCCACTTGGGGGGGGGGGGCACAAAGTAAACAAAAACCTATGCTGTTCACAATCACGAAAGAGTGGGATCAACTCAAATGTCCTCCAAAGACTGAAATGAATAAAGAAAGCATGAGATCTGTCCATGTGTGTGTTTGTGTGGGGGGTTGGGGGGTGGGGAGGTGATAGTGTAAACTGTCAATTTGACAGCTCAGAGACAGCCTCCAGGCACACCCATGAGAGCCTCTGAGAACTGTCTGTGGAAACTGTTTTAAGTTAGTTGATGTGGATGGACTCATCTTGTGATGGAGACCATTCCCTGAGCGGAGATCCTAGACTGTATAAAAGAGAGAGAGCAAGCCAAGCCTTTAACACACCTTTAACTCCAGAATGTGGGAGGTATCGGCAGGCAGATCTCTGTGAGTTGTAGGCCAGCCTGATCTACAGAGACAGTTCTGGGACAGCCAAGGCTACACAGAGAAACTCTGTCTCAGAAAAACTGGGCGGGAATTAGTTTGTTTATTTTAATGTGTGTTTGTGTTTTGCCTGAGTGTATATTTATTTACATTACTTTCATGCAACGCCTGGGGAGGGAGAAGAAGCCATCAAAACCTGAAACTAGTGTTACAAATGGTTTTGAGACACCGTGGGCAAGCTGGGAGCAAGCCTGAGTTCTTTGCAAGAACAGTGAGTGTTCTGAGCCATCTCTCCAGCTCTGGTAATAATCTTTTTTTTTTTTTTTTTTTTTTTTTTTTTTACTGTAGCATACACGCATAGTCTCAGTTACTCTTAGGATTGCTTTTGCCCAAGAGTCTGAGGCCAGCCTATGCTACCTAACAAGCTCACATCTCACTAGTCTGGAGGTGTTGCTTATTGGTAGAGTTCATGTTTCCAAAGCACAGAGTCTGGCTTCCATCCTCCAGGACTGCCAGAGTCATAATTTACTCTCAATAGAGATTTAGAGACTTAGTGGTGGGGAAGAGAAAGAAATTAAAATAACTCTCCCCTTAGGGCCTAATTAACAAATCAAAGATCAGTAATTGTTAAATGAGAACATAATAAAAATAAACAGTGAAAAGACTATAAAACCATTCTTCAAAATATGTTCTAGAAATGATGCCTCAGAGATGCATACTGCTCTTCCGGAGGACCCAAGTTCAGCTCCCAGTCCCGTTGGTAGGCAGCTCACAATGCTTGTAATTGCAACTCCAGAGGTTTTCAGCACCTCCTGCTTCTGTGGTCACCTTTCTCAAGAACACTTAGCATCTTAGTCAGGGTTTGCTCCTCTGGCTTCTGTGGGTACTGCACTCACATGCACATACTCACGGTCTTGGGATTTCTTTTGCTGTGACCAAGGTAACTTATTTTTTAAACACATGTAACTAGGCTTACAGTTTCAGAAGGTCAGAGTCCATGATGGCTGAGCAAAGTTGTAAGGACAGGAACAGATGAGAGCTTATATCTTGATCTGGAAGTAAGAGGCAAAGAGAGCACATTGGGGATGATGGAGTGCAGAGCCGGCGTGGCCCTGGTCGGGACAGAGTAACATGGTTTCTGTCCTGGGACAGGGCTCCTGTGTGAGCCTCTGAGTGTCAATGGCTGCTGTAAGTGTAAGGCTTGTTTGTATAATCATGTACATATTTTCTGGAGGGCTCTTTGCTTCCAAGGAATGTCCTCCCTGTTAACTTTAATGACTCCATGATAATCAGACAGCACAAGTCCAGGAGACTAAGGTGTGGCTATGTCTCAGCAAAGTGGGACCTTCAGGACAGTCTTTAAGGCTATGGGAAAGAGCTCTAAACATACAGGTTCAAAAATATATAATTTCTTGACTATGCAAAAAATAAAGATACAGTATGAATTATATGAGGGGCTTCATGAATCTACAGCAGCTGCGCTGTGAGCTGACTTATTAGAGACTTACTAAGGAAGGAGATAAAGAGATTTAGGGACTGGTGTTCAAAGGATATCCCAACCAGCTAAGGTTTTTTGTTTATGTTTACAAAAGCAGATAGATTCCTGAGATCAAAATCAGCCTAGGACAGAGTAAGGTTAAACTCAGGCTTGATGGAAATGGTAATTTTAGGGCAGGGTCCTACCCAACGAGCTTATTGTTTGTGCTTAACAAAGGCAGACAGATCTCTGAATTCTTTTGCAATGTTAAGAAAAATGTATGCTTGCTATCTCCTAAGAATCAAAAGGCGGGGGGGTCTTGGGATGCTGATTTATAAGATAATCAAAAGGAAAACCTGGAGTAAATGACTGAATTGTTATTTAAAATAAAAGATTGGAGCTGTGTTCTGCAGGAGATGAGCTATCCAGAGAATTTTTAACATAAAAACTGCTTGGAGAACAGAGAGAGAGAGAGAGACGGAGAGAGAGAGAGAGCGCGCGAGCGCAGGACATGGACAGAGAGACCTCTTCAAATGGCAAGCGAGCCAAATATAGACAGAGAGATCTTCAGAGAGAAAGCAGAACATAGAAAGCAGCAGACTGGAAAAGCTGTATCAGGCAGATCACAGGTCATCAGCTTGGATCCATGATTTGATTTATTCAACTTCAAGTCGTTCTCTTTGAAGCTCCCAGACACCCCTGGGGTGGTCCTTGGCAATGGAGGCTTTTGAATCCCCAAAGCCCACTTCTATAACACACCTCCTTCAACAAGGCCACTTCCTCCTAATCCTTCCCAAACAGTTCCACCAATTGAGGACCAAGTATTCAAACATATGAACCTGTGGGATCCATTTCTGATGTGTTTATAAAAAATGATAAAGATATATGTTACATGGGTGTAGGGGAGGAAGGTGTGGGGGAAGGGGGTGTAGGCCCAAGCCCTGGCATCCCTTCCCCCAGAGGGACCAGCCACATGCGAAGGTATAGTATAGAATAGAGTTTATTTAGGGCATGGTAGTAGAGGCAGAGAAAGGCAAAGAGGGGGAGAGAGTGGAGAAGTGGAGAGGTGGAGGCCGGCCATGACCACGTTGGGTGGGGGGGAGGGAATGGGGAGAGGTAAGAGATAAGAGATGCAAGAGAGAGGCAAGAGCAAGAGAGAGAAGAGGGGCAAGCAGCCCCTTTTCTAGTGGGCCAGGCCCACCTGGCTGTTGCCAGGTAACTCTGGGGTGGAGCTTAGACAGATGCTAACAGTTTCCATTCAAACTACCACACCCACACTTACACGAATGTCTCACACACACACACACACACACACACACACACACACACACACTTAAAGTAGAAATCTTTTTGTTTCTAAAAAATGATCCTTCTGTCCTTTCATGCTTAGTTGCAAAAAGGGCAAAGGTTAACAGAATAAGTATGTAGCTCAGGCAGTAGAGTGCTTGCCTAGCATGCATGGGGTCCTGATACAACCCCCAGCACCACATAAACCAGCTATGATGGTGCACACCTATGATCTCAGCATGTGGGAAATAGAAGCAAGAGGAGCAAAGGTTCAAGACCATCCTTGGCTGCTGTACTGGCTGGTTTTGTGTGTCAACTTGACACAAGCTGGAGTTATCACAGAGAAAGGAGCTTCAGTTGAGAAAAATGCCTCCATGAGATCCAGCTGTAAGGCATTTTCTCAATTAGTGATCAAGGAGGGGAGGGCCCCTTGTGGGTGGTACCATCTGTGGGCTGTTAGTCTTGGTTCTATAAGAAAGCCAGCTGAGCAAGCCAGGGGAAGCAAGCCAGTAAGTTACATCCCTCCATGGTCTCTGCATCAGCTCCTGCTTCCTGACCTGCTTGAGTTCCAGTCCTGGCTTCCTTTGGTGATGAACAGCAGCATGGAAGTGTAAGCTCAATAAACCCTTTCTTCCCCAACTTGCATCTTGGTCATGATGTTTGTGCAGGAATAGAAACCCTGACTAAGACAGCTGCATACCCAGTTCAAGACAATTCTAGACTAGAGACCCTGTCTTAAAAATAATAATGAGGGCTGGAGAGATGGTGTAGTAGTTAAGAGCACTTGCTACTCTTTGGGACCTAAGTTCAGTTCCCAGCACCCACATGACAATCCACAGCTGTGTGGAAGTCCAGTTCCAGGGCATCTGATACCTGTTTCTGGCCTCTACAGGCACCAAGCACACAGTGGAGTCCAGGCATACATTCCATACAGACAAAACATCCAAACACACAAAATCAAAATAAATAAATATTTTAAATGATAATAAAAATATAGTCCCCTGGTCTGGGGTTATGTGTTTGCCTAGCATGTGTGAGGCCCTGGTTTTGATCCTTAGGTCCACAAGATCAATATTCAACCAATCAATCAATCAAATCCCCACTCACAGTGAAATCTCAGCCTGGCAAGATAACCCAGGAACCATCAACCGAAGGAGATCATGGCTCGGCATGGCATTTGCTTCACACAAGAAGCAGACTCATGGTAAGGCTGGAGTCAAGAGAGCTCCTGCAGAGGAGTCCAGGGAAGGAGTCAAGTGAGCCTGGTAGAGAGAACTCCCAGCACAAGTGGGGGTGCTTGCCAGTCCTGAGAGCTAGAAGTCACCTAGGTCTGGATTAAAAGCAAGCTGTAGCAAGAGATGATGACACTGGAAAGCAGGCGGAGACCAGGGCCTCAGGAGCTCCAGAGAGTCTTTCCCAGGTTCTTGTTCTAGCTCAAAGGACAGTCAAGGCTGTTAGAAGGTGCAAGGTTCTTCTGGTCAGATGTGAGCTGATTAGAGAAATCAGATGTTCCGTGGTCCCTGGGTGGTGGTGGTGGTACTGGAAGCAGCTGGCCCAGCCCCAGTGTTCTGGCTGTAAGCATTGTAATAAAAGTCTGGCCCAAGAAAGATATGGAAGGAAGGGCTGGATTCCCTAGACATTGTGCAGGTAGAGCAGGCGGGACCTACTGGCTGGTCAGAGGGGAGAAGAGTGGGAAAGAGAAAGGAATCGAGGCATCGATCTGCAGGTTCTAGCTCGGCCTCTGAGAGGATCTGAGCTAGGAAACCAGATGAGCTGTGAGAAGGAAGGAGAATTTGTCCAGCAGGCCTGGGGCATGCAGAGTGTCAAGGGCCTGTGGATTCCCATGTAGAGATAGGGAATCAGCCATTCCAGAGAGACCTGACTGGGATAAGAACAATGTATGCTGCAGGTTTGAATATCCAGACCAGATAGACAGATATACTGCAGAGCCATTTGGTCCTTTAAGAAGGTCTGCTTGGGGCTGGTGAGATGGCCCAATCCAGCCTAATGACCTGAGTTTGATGTCAGGGAAAGAACCAACTTCCATAATGCCTAATCTCTAACCTCCCCACACAGATGCCCGCCTCTCAGTAAGAAAGTAAATACTAGTGAATGAGAGAGAGAGAAAGAGAGAGAGAGAGAGAGAGAGAGAGAGAGAGAGAGAGCTAGAACTGGGGAAATGGCTCAGTGGATAAAGCATTTGCCACAGAGTTTGAATCACCAGAGTTCATGGAAGAGCTAGAGGCAATAGTGTCCATCTGTAATCCCAGCGACTCTTCGGAGGCAGAGGCAGAGACAGGCAAGTTCTTGGAGGCTTGTGGGCCAGCTAGCTCAGCATGTGCAGCAGTGAGCAACAAGAGACCAGTTTCAAACACAGTCTAAAGTCAGAGCCAACATTTGAAAACACTTGAAGGTATCCTCCGATACACGTGCAGCGGGCCTCATAGCCCACTTCCACTTCCATCCTTACCTCCCACCATGGGGGGTGGGGTGGGGTGGGGGACTTGTTTTATTGTTTTATGACCAGTCTTACTGCATAGCCCTGGCTGGCATAGAACCAAATATATAGACCAGGCTATCCTCAATTCATAGTGTACACCCCATGCCTGGTTAGAAATTTTTGTTTGTTTGTTTCTGGTTTTGGTTTGGTTTGGTTTTCAAGACAGTTCTCTGTTAGCCCTGTCTCTATAGATCAGGTTGACTTCAAACTCACAGAGATCTATCTGCCTCTGCCTCCTGAGTCCTGGGATTAAAGGTGTGTGCCACCACTGCCTGGCCTTAGAATTAAAAAAAACAAAACAAAACAAATCAAATTGTTGACTCTGATCTAGGCAGCCGGCTACAAAGCCATCCATTGGCTCAATACTCCTGGACTCTTGGCTAGTTGTGATGATAAACACTGGGTGTTTCTGATGTATTTATAAAAATGTGATAAGATACATGTTCTATGGGTGTAGGGGAGGGAGGTGCAGACCCAAGCCCAGGCATCCTTGCCCCTGAGGGACCAGCCACATGAAGGTATAGCATAGAATAGAGTTTATTTAGGGCATGGGGAGGGGAGTTAAGAGGGTAGTCAAGACAGAGAAAGGCAGAGGGGAGGAGAGAGTGGAGAAGTAGAGAGGTGGAGGCCGGCCATGACCACGTGGAGGGAGGGGGAAAGGGAATGGGGAGAGGTAAGAGATAAGAGAGACAGGAGGGGCAAGCAGCCCCTTTTATAGTGGGCCAGGCCCACCTGGCTGTTGCCAGGCAACTGTGGGGCGGAGCATACCTGGCTGTTCCCAGGCAACTGTGGGGCGGAGCTTAGACAGAAAGCTAACAGTTCTGATCCTCTATGTACTCCCCATGACAGGAAGGAGTATGGCCCTATTTAGATACATTTTTAAATACTAATACCTTTAGATTCCACTAATGAGTGTTTGCCCCAAGCCCTGAAGCTAAAATGTGACTCTAAGAAGATGCTAAAGAAAGCTCCTCCATGCCATAGGTCAGACCATATCTTCTTGTATGACATCCAAAACCACAAGTAACAGGAATAAAGACACAAGGAAACTGGACTCTCAAAATAGAGATGCAGGAGCTGGGTTTTAGCGACACCTGGGTTTACTCCCTTGCACCAGAAAAACAAACAAATAAGAAATAAAGAGCTGTAGTGAGGCCCAGGCATCTATTTTCTAAATTATATTTATTTGTGCATGTGTGCGCGTGCATCCCCACTTACATGTGTGTGCTTCCTGTGGCCTTTTGACCACATGTGGGAGTTGTTTGTTGTGTTCCATGACCCCCAACTCCACTTCTCCTCCCCCTCCCCCCATATGGTCTCCAAGAATCAAACTGGACTATCAAGTTTGGTGGCAAGTGCCTTTATTGTCTGAGCTATCTCACTGGCCCTTATTTAGTTTTTAATTGAGACAGAGTCACATTTCATGTTCTAGATTGAGCCAAACTCTCTACAATGCCATTAAAGAGGCTTCTGCTCCTGCCTTGAGTGAGGAGCCATGGAATCACATGCCTGGAGCACTAGATGAATTTGCTGAAGGAAGGCATATGTGAGAGTCTCTCACTTGCAAACCTAACTCACCTGAAGGTAAGTATTGCCTCTAAGGATGGCAGTCATCCCTGCATACTAATCCTACTTCTTAGACACAGGAACCCTTCCTGTCAGGACTGAGCAGCAAACAGCAAGGCCCCCTGCCAGTGGGGCAGGAACGCAGAACCTCCAGTGGGAACAGAGGAGAGTCTGTTAGCAGTCTTTTTCTCTAGAGGTCTGTGGTGTTCACAATCTTACTCCACCACACAAACAGGCCAACTGCCCAACACAGAGGCCTTCCCAGCCTCTCTCGGATGGAATCATCTCTTCCATATGTTTTCAGTGCCCCGTCGGGGTGAGTATGAACTTGTTTGTGACTTCCCAGGAAAGTCACATCACACTGCCCTTTCCTTCACTGCCCAGCTGATGCCATCCTGTCTGGACTTCCACTGTAACTAATAGTCGGTGGTTTTCCCTCAGTGCTGCACCTTGGGCTTATACACACACAAGGAGATAAGCGAATATGTAGCCTCCTGTTGCATGCTGGCTTGTTGCCTTTCTTCTGCTTTAGCACAGAAGCTCTGTGATGAAGGACTATGTCTACTTTCATCAACATTATGAACCCAGAATTTGACATGTACAGGAGCCAAGCAACCTACTTATCAAGTATGTGAATGTTACTGAGTAAAAGATGGTGTGTGTGTGGTATGTGTGTGAGTGCTGTGTGTGTGGTGTACATGGTATGTGTCTTAGGTAGGGTTTTACTGCTGTGAGCAGACACCATGACCAAGACTACTCTTATAAGGACAACATTTAATTGGGGCTGGCTTACAGGTTGAGAGAGTCAGTCCATTATCTTCAAGGTGGGAGCATCCAGGCAGGCATGGTGCAGGAGGAGCTGAGAGTTCTACATCTTCATCTGAAGGCTGCTAGCAGAATACTGGCTTCCAGGCAGCTAGGATGAGGGTCATAAAGCCAACACCCACAGTGACACACCTATTCCAAGAAGGCGACACCTCCAAATAATGCCACTCCCTGGGCCAAGCATATTCAAACTATGACATTTTGTGTGTGTGTGTGTGTGTGTGTGTGTGTGTGTGTGTGATGTGTGCACATGGTGTTTGTGTTTGGTGTATGTGTGTATATGCATGGTATAAGTATGTATGATGTACTTATGGTATGTGGAATGTGTGTGTGTGTGTGTGTGTGTGTGTGTGTGTGGTATATGCACTAGTGTGCACATGCAGAGTCAAGAGGAAGTTGAATGTCTGTTCTTCCTTATATTCCTTCGAGACAGGAATTCTCACTGAACCTGAGTTAGGCTAGCAGCCAGCAAGTCCAGTGACCCTCCTGTCTCCACCCGATACAGAATCAGAATCGAGGCTAGAGCTGCCCCTCCCCAGCACACACAGCTATGTCCAGCTGGGTTTTTTTGTTTGTGGGTTCTGGGATCTGAGCTCAGGTCTTAGTGTTTGCACAGCCCTGGCTCTTACCCACCGAGTCACTCTCCAGCTCCAACTGTCTTCATTTTCAAGTCCAATGTTTGACATATTTTGGAGAGAAACAAATTGATCCTTTACCTAAAACATGGTTCTGCTTTGCCATATAATTTATAGTCTGCAAATGACAGAACAGAACAAAACAAAAAAGCGATATTTAAAGCCCTCCATCAGCAGGCAAAAAATCAAACTTACCATACATCAGTTCAGCTTGAGACCCCCAGTAGGCCTGGAGATGCCATTTAGAAACAATTGCAAAAATTCTGTTTGTGGTGTAATTAAATAACCAGCTCTCTGCAGGAGTTTGAACAGCTAGCTCTAGATACCCAGAGTATCAATGGCTTAACGGCCCAATTTTCTGACTTAATGGCTTCTCAGGCCTCCAGCTAAATATCTGTGTCATTTTCTATGTAGCAATGCTTTATCTAAGTAGATTGTTTAGCTTTAAAATATGTTTACAGGAGCTGGAGGTTATAGCTCAGGGGTACAGTATATGCTCAGCATGACAAAGCTCTACCCTTCAATCCTCACCCCTCCCTAACAAAAAGAAATATTTGCAAACTTTCTAGGAAGATACATCACACAGTCCTGCTCCCTGTGGCCCAACAACTTTCTAGAACAGTGTATGAGGTGGAGAATGGGAAGAGGTCTCTGGGATGCCTGGAGAATAGTAGGTGCTTAATAGCTGGTGTCTTCCCACAGCTTTAGGACTGTTTTCAGCTGAGGATTAACTGTGCCTCCCAAATCGGGGTAATGGCCAGAAAGATGTCCCTGGGGAAAAAAAAAAGTAAGCAAAGGAAATGTCTCAGAAAGAGAGATAAAAATGAATGTTTTTTAAAAGGAGGATAAGATTTTAAAATGTGGACCTCTTCAAGAATTTATATGTCAGCCGGGCAGTGGTGGCGCATGCCTTTAATCCCAGCACTTGGGAGGCAGAGGCAGGCGGATTTCTGAGTTCGAGGCCAGCCTGGTCTACAGAGTGAGTTCCAGGACAGCCAGGGCTACACAGACAAACCCTGTCTCGAAAAACAAACAAACAAACAAACAAAAAAGAATTTATACGTCATTCCTACACAGGGACCATACTAATCTCTTTAATTGTTCCACTTTTAGATGCATGCTGCCAAAACCAGAAGCACATGCATTTTTAGAGAATTTTATAAGAAAGATATTTTTATAGGCTGCTGGGACTCATCTCTGCGCCATCTTAGAGCTTAGTTGCATATGTAGTACAGTGCTTGCTTTTTCTTCTCCCTCCCCCTTGCCCTTTCTCACTTCCTCTCTCTTTTAACACAAGAGTAGTCACTGTTACCCAGGCTGGCCTCAGACACCTGAGCTCAAAGGCTCTAGCTTCCTCAGCCTCCAGAATAGATGGTGCTATTAGAGCACACCGCCACATCTGTCTTCCCCCTCCCCTTCTCAGCTTTATTGTCTCCTCTTCCTCCTCCTCTTCCTCCCCTTTCTCTTCATCTTCCTCCTCCTCTTTTTTTTTTTTTTTTTTTTTTGTTGTTTTTTGTTTTTTTCGAGACAGGGTTTCTCTGTATAGCCCTGGATGTCCTGGAACTCACTCTGTAGACCAGGCTGGCCTCGAACTCAGAAATCTCCCTGCCTCTGCCTCCCAAGTGCTGGGATTAAACTCCTCCTCTTTTTAACTGTTGTAAGGAACATGCAAACTGGAGAAAACATTGCACTGGTTAGAGAAATAACTCCAGAATAATGACCTCTAAGTTTTCGGTGACCTGACATGGAGTATACCAGTCCCTAAAAAAGAACTCTTCCTTTGGACATCCATATCCCTAGGGTTGGTTGTGGCTCACTTGCTCCACTCTCTGCTTAAACAGTAGGTAGCTGAGCCCTCTTTTCCAAAGGTGGAGTATTCCATCATGGTCCTGAACCCTAGCTCTCTGAGTCCCAGAATCCTATTTTCCATAATCTGGGGACAAGGCAGCTGCTCTCTGTTCTATAGGGGCAACATTGTCCTGAAATAAGGCACACAGAGTAGATAAATCAGGGAGCTAGCAAATCTTATAGAGGCCACTGGCTTGGTTGCCATTGATGATGGCAGTAATGCTCAGTGGTCTCCTCTTCACTGTGTGACCCCTGGATTGTCAGCTTCAGCAGTACAGTTAGAAATGAAGATCCTCAGGTCATGCCAAACCTTCTGAGTCAGCTCAGAAGGGCAGGGCTAGCTGCCAATTTTGTTTGTTTAAAGATTTATTTATTTATTTATTTATGTATGTAAGTACACTGTTGCTGTCTTCAGATACACCAGAAGAGGGCATCGGATTCCATTACAGACGGTTGTGAGCCACCATGTGGTCCTGGAAATTGAACTCAGGACCTCTGGAAGAGTAGTCAGTGCTCTTAACTGCTGAACCACCTCTCCAGCCTGCTAGCTGCCATTTTTAAAAAACAACAAAGCAAAACAAAAAAAACTAATCTATTTAACTTTTTGTTTGAGACAGAGTCACTTGTAATTCAGGCTGGTCCTAAATATACTATGTATTTGAGGATGACCTCACCTCCTGCCTCTGTGTCCCAAATACTGGGATTGCAAGTTCGACACCATGCCTGTGTTTATGTAGTGTTAGGGATAGAGCCTAGGGTTTCTTGTATGTGACGTATGTGAAGCAGGCACTCTGCCAACTGAGCCTCATGCCTAGTCCCTCTGACACTGAGGAGCTACTGCCTAGGCCAATGCACATCAGACCCTACTTCATGCCAGAGTCTCGTGGAAGCCCTGGACAACCCTATTGTTCAATCTTCCCCACCAACCCAAAGCCAAGACCCAGGTATCAGTACTGTCCTAATTCTTGTTAGTCTACCCATGGCCCTGAGCATCAGCATCACCTGAGAGCCCAGGAGAAATTCAGAATCCCAGGCTTAGCCCCAAGGCTCATTGCAGACTATATTTTAATCTGGGGGACCCTCCTGACTCACTAAAACATGTGAATGTTTTAGGTATGGTTCAATCCTAGGGGGTACCTGCTGAAGTCCCAAGTACCTAAGGGGAAAATGGTCAATATTCATAGGCAGGTTTGTGGTTCTATGCCAGTTGGCTTCTACCATATACTAATCTTGAAGCTCTTCCCTCCAGAACCCACTTTCCTGACAAAAAAGCCAGGACCTGAGTTATAAAACCTCAATCTGGCCGGACAGTGGTGGCACACGCCTTTAATCCCAGCATTTGGAAGGCAGAGGCAGGTGGATTTCTGAGTTCAAGGCCAGCCTGGTCTACAGAGTTCCAGGACAGCCAGGGCTATTCAGAGAAACCCTGTCTCGAAAAAACAAAAACAAAAACAAACAAAAAAACTCAATCTGAGGTGTGTCTGAAACTTTCTGAAGTATAGGTCAATGTACCTTCCTGAAGCCAGTCCAGCTGTCCAGGGGCTGTTATTGTTGGGCTTGTGTTGTTGTTTTCTGATTCTCTGAGGACCTGGCCTTTCTGTCCCCACCAATGGATGTGAAGAACCTCAGACAGAAGCACTAAAGTCCGTGAGCGCCTCCAAGGGGGCCCTAGAGAGTAAGCCAGCAAGGAGGAAGCTCTTTAATTAACACTAGGGCTGTGACTCTGACCGCCATGTTATTAATTACTGCCTGTTTTTCCCCTGTGGCATCCTCTGAACAAGCTATTGCTGCTCACTCTCCCCGCCCTGCCCCACCCTCCAGCTTTCCCTTCTTACTAGTTACTCAACCTTTTACAGGGACTGCTACGTAGTGTTTTGAAAGTGAAACCAAGGCTGATTCAGAATTGTAACAAAGTTGCATCTGGATGAAGAATTTCCTTAAACACGCAAGCACCAGGAAAAGCTTGTGAGCAAGAGCTTCAGAAACCTTATTGTTCTTGAAGTTTCTAACTGACAAGAACCTTTTGTGTTAATCTGGTCCATATGCTTCGTTTATTGTTTTTGCCCTTGAAAGTGCTTGAAAGTGATAGGGGGAGGGGGGCTTTTGCTTTTAAAAATATATGGTGGGTTTTTTGGTGGTGGTGGTTGGTTGTGTTTTATTTTTGCTTTTTTGACAGGGTCGCATGTCACTCAGGCTGGCCTTAATCTTATTTTTAGCCGAGGATGATCTTGAACTTCTTCCTGTCTCCCCGGCTTTGAGGCATGTGCCAGCATGCCCAATTGTAAAGAGGTGAAGTGGCTCCTGTGTTGTGGGGTCTCTAACTAAGCCTGCATTCACACCTGTCCCTGTGTGCTAGTGTGCAGTCTCGGGGGATGTGTTTGTGTACTGGGCAGTGGGGTAGAAAGTGGCTAGAGCTGAGGACACCTGGGTCACTCAGAGGGAGTAGTTTACTGCCTTGGGTCTCAGTTTTCTCATACTAAAAGAAGGAATGCCATGGAGTGTGACCATGCACACCTGTAATCCTACCTCTCAGGATTCAGAGGCAAGCAGATTGTGAATTGGAGTCCAGCTGGGGCTGCATAACAAAGCTCTAAAAACTGGGTGTGGTGGCCCACACCTGCAATCCCCCCTACTCAGAACAGAAGGTAGACAGAGGCTAGAGGATCAAAAGTTCAAGGTCCTCAGCCACCAAGCAGTTTCACATCCTAGACACACATGACTGCCTGTCAAGTGAATAAACACATAACATAAAGGAATTTACCACTGGAGATTACAAAATTTGTCAAAGGCTTACAGTGATCTCCCAGGAGTCTGTGCGGCTAAGAGAGGCCCTCCCCTTGTCCTTCTCCCCTTGTTGGCCTCTGAGATTTTGGATCCATTGTTGCAGATTTCAAGAGAGGGAGGGATAGATGGATAGATGATAGATAGATCTCTTTCTAGAGTTTGATTTGGGACTTCCCAGCTTTTAAAGTTGGGGACCTAATGCCCCCCTTTTTTTCTTCAGGGTTTTTTTTTTTTTTTTTTTTTTTTTGGTTTTTCAAGATAGGGTTTCTCTGTGTAGCCCTGGCTGTTCTGGAACTCACTCTGTAGACCAGGCGGGCCTCGAACTCTGAAATCCACCTGTCTCTGCCTCCTAAATGCTGGGATTAAGGCATGTGCCACCACTGCCCGGCTTTTTCTTCAGAATTTGTAATTCAGAGAAAACAGTCCTGAGGGCACAGCTCACCTGTAATCATCAATAAGGATATCCCAGGGCTCCTTCAGAAACCAGTTCTACCCGATGTGTGAACACACTACACGGCTGTGCCAGTGTAGCTGTGCCTGTTACATATATTCTGTCAGTAAGGAGTCGGGTGTCCATTCTGAGTTGATAGATAAATAAACGAGTGAGAACAAGAGGCCTGAGATATGTCACCATAAGTAACAACTAACGGAACAATCAGACCTCCAGAAAAGTCTGAGGAAAGGCGGGTTCCATTAGGCTGATCACTCTGGGTCCTGGTGCTTTTCTTTCCTGGTGCAGTAATGGGTAATGGCACCTTTCCGGCAAGCCTACTGCAAGATGAGCTCCCTGTCTGTCAGTCAAGTGCTGTGGATCAAACAAAGGCCCAGGTGATGGCTCAAGTTTGTAAGCCTAGGGTTCGGGAAATAGAAGCAGGTGTATTTTTGTAAATTTGAAGCTAGCCTCGTCTACATTAGTTTCAGCCAGGCTACATAGTAAAATTCTGCTTTAAAAAAAAAAAAAAAAATCCCAGACTCTGACTCACAAAACAAAAAAACAAAGGAGCAGAGAAACATATGTACCGGTAGACGCTTGACTTTGTGTGGGCTGCTACAACATGATGTCATAGACTGGGATTGACTGATGGCTTACAAACAGCAATTCATTTCTCAGAATTCTACAATCTGGAAAGCCCAGTGTCAAGACACCAACAGATTCAGTGTCTGAGGAGGACCTAACTTCTCTAACTTTTGTACTATTCCTTCCCACAGTAGGGGTAATGGTTTGCATATGAAATGTCCCCACAGGCTCAAATGTTTGAACACTTGGTCTCCACGCAGTGGCACGGATCAGAAAGGATGGAGAACCTTACAATGTGGAACGTGGCTACAGGAAGTGGATCAGTAGAGTCTGGCCTTATGAGTCATAGTCAAGCCTGTTTCTAACCCAAGTTCTTCCTCTCTGTGTCTCTGCTTCCTGCTCTGTGGAGATCTGAGGAGTCCCAGACACGTTCTCCACAGTGTGAATTCCGTTGTGCCTTCTCTGCCATTATAGATTATGGCTGCTCAATCTATAAGCCCGAAAAACCTTTCTCCTCCCTTCAATATTTTTCACAGTGATGTGAAATATAGGAGTGAGGCCTCTCTCTTAAGGGTGCTAGTCCTCTTCACGAGGACTCAGTTTCCACAACCTGACCACTCCTGCCTGCACCTCTCAAGTGCTAGAATTACAGGTGGGCACCACTACCTGAGTGTTTTTCCCATCCTTTGGGATTACCAGGACTCCCTGCATGCTTGGCAAGCACTCTACCAACTGAGCTAAAGTCTCCAGCTCCAAAGCCTCACCTTCTAAAGTAGCGGTTCTCAACCTATGGGATACAGGTTTTTTTTGTTGTTTTTTTGTTTGTTTGTTTGTTTTTTTAACCAACTCCATGCTTTTCACTTCCTTGACTGGAAAGCCTGTTTTTTTCACTGGGTATTCATCCACACTTCATAGCATAGGGGTTCCTTTAAGCTCCCCTTTGGGAATCATGGCCTAGCATATGATGACATCACCTTTTGGTTTCTATATACTTAGGAAAAATTTATGGAAACTGGTAAACAAAACAAATTCAAGCCGGGCAGTGGTGGTACACGCCTTTAATCCCAGCACTGGAGGCAGAGGCAGGCAGATTTCTGAGTTTGAGGCCAGCTTGGTCTACAGAGTGAGTTCCAGGACAGCCAGGGCTACAGAGAAACCCTGTCTCAAAAAAAAAAAAAAAACCCCAAAAAACAAAAAAACAAAAACAAAAAAAATTTCAAAAGAGATAGCACGTTTTCTGATATCCCTGGCTTTCTAAGAAACACAGGAATGGCCTTGGGCTTACTATCAGGAAACTAACATTTGAAGCCCTAGTCAAGCAACACCCATTTATCATAATTATTTTTATGATTGTTATGCAAAAAATAAAAGTAGCAACTTATGTTCTTTAACTATTGAATTTTATCTTTTTTGTTTGTTTGTTTTCAAGACAGGGTTTCTCTGAGTAGCCCTGGCTGTCCTGGAACTCACTCTGTAGACCAGGCTGGCGGGGTTCAAACTCAGATCCTAGATGGCTGTGCTCTTACCCTCTGAGCCCTTTCTTTGGCTCCTGCTGCTTTGCTTGTAGGGAATGGTAAGAAGGTTCTCTCTGTCATGACAGCTTTGATCGATGGGTACAGGTTGACCCAAATACTTCATGAAAAAAGATTATAAGACTTTCAGTAGTGGGAAAAAAATATGCTGTGACTGATTCTTAATGTCTGCTGTGGTGTAGAGTAGTAGAAAGCAGGAAAGGTTGTGGGTCTCTTCAAAAAGTCAAAAAACAAAACAAATAAAAACTACCCATGTTAGTTTTTAAGTGCACATATGAACACAATCAATCAATCAATCAAATTTTAAAATGTTTTAGAAGACAGTATGAACCTGGCTCTGGTGGCACAAGCCTATACTCCCAGCACTTGGGAAGCTGAGGTAGGAGGTTTTGATTGCCACAAAGTTAACGCCAACCTGGGCTACTTGACAAGACCTTGTCTTAAATAACAATAACAAAGACTCAGTGCATTTGAGTGCTGCCAAACAGAGAGTCTAGGATAATTCTATAAGGTCAGAGAATAGAGAATTGTTTCAGTTCATGAAGTCAAGATAATCTCTAGGCAAGAACAGAGTGGGCCTTCAAAGGGAAGATAAGACCCCGGAGGATTCTCAGAAAAGGTTGTCTGTCTGCCAGCCCCCAGCAGACCTTGTGTCTGTCTGTCTGGGCAGTGGACCTACACATTGCTTCATTTCTGGTACACTGTCCTCCATAACACAGTACAGTCCTTCACCAGTTCAGCTTCATACACAAGAGACTTGAGCCAAATACGTAATTTAAAAAAAAGATTTATTTATGTCCTTCATGTATGTAGTGTTTCATCTGCACATGTCTGCACACCATAGGAGGACATCGGATTCCGTGGGACTACAGTTATTGACTTCTGAGCACTACCATGTGGGTGTTGGGAACTGAACTCAGAACCTCCAGAAGAGCTCTGGACTGTTAAGCCATCCCTCCAGCTCTCCTACCACATATGCAATTTTACACTGTCTAATTACACACAGGAAAGTAAAGTGAATGCTTGCCTACCATTGATTGAGAGGCAGGCTTTTATAGCCGGGGTGCAAAGAAAAACAGGTGAAATTACTCTTAATAATGTATTTTATGTAACATAGATCCAAAATATGATCTTTTTGTTTGGTCTGGTTTGGGTTTTTTTGAGACAGGGTTTCTCTGTGTAGCCCTGGCTGTCTTAGAACTCACTCCATAGACCAGACTGGCCTCGAACTCACATAGATCCACCTGCCTCTACCTCCCAAGTGCTGGGATTAAAGGCGTGCACACCACGGTCTAGCTCAATATATGATCTCCTATATAATCAATATACAATTATTCATGTGGTGTCTGTGTATGGAAACAGAGAGGAAGGAGGAGGGAGGGGAAGAGGGAGGGAGAGAGCTTTATGTAGCTTAGACTGGTTCAAGCTCACCAGTTGCCAAGAATGACCTTGTGCTTCTGATTCTGCTCCAAAATGCTGAGATCACAGGTGTGCACTCATGCCTGGTTTGTTAAGTAGTGCTGAAGGTCAACCCAGGACTTTGTGCACACTAGGCCGTCACTCTACCAACCCCAGCCCTATGAGGACTTTTTGTTTTGTTGCTAGTAAGTAGTTGTTGCACCTGGATCTTACTTAATGGGCCTGCATGGATTTGGGGGGCAGCACATCCCTCACTTGAATTTGGTACTCTGGTCCGAATACCAAATTATTTGGAAGGCTGCTAGCTTAGAGTGGGGTCTGTACTATAGCTATTTCTTTATTGCTGTGAAGAGATATCATGACCAAAGCAACTTATAAAACAAAGCATTTAACTGGGGGCTTGCTTCCAACTTCACAGTGTTAGACCCTGACCATCATGATAGGGAGCGTGGCAGCAGGCAGACAGACATGGTGCTGGAGCAGTAGCTGAGAGCTTACATCTGATCCACAAGCAGGAAGCAGAGAAAGACTGGTCCTGGCCTGGGCTATTGAAACCTCAACCACCCCCCTCCCCCAGACCCCCCAACAAGGACACACCTCCTAATCCTTTCTGAACAGTCTACCAACTGGGTCCCAAGCATTCAAACATATGAGCCCACGGGGACCACTATCTTTCAAACCACCCTAGTCTGGAACAAGAGGAGGCTTTTAATAGCCCCACGCTGAAACAAGCTGGCCTGCTACTTGGATGGTATTATCTAGCAGACCCAATGGTACTTGAAGTGACTGTGGCAGCTAGGGATGCTGTTTTAAGCCTTTGGGAAACCCCCATAGGTGAATCATAGTGAAGGCCTTTGAAATTTTGCAGCAAGGTCTTCCTGTCATCTGAAGACAACTATTCTCCCTTTGAAAGACAGCTATTGGCTTGCTATTGGAGCTTAGCAGAAACCGAACATTTGACTATGGGCAATCAAGTTACCATGCAACCTGAGTTGGCCATCATGAACTGATCCATAAAATAGGATGTACATGGCAGCAATTCATTAACAAATGGGAGTGGTATATATGTGATTAGACCCAAGCAGATTCTAAAGTCACAAGCAAGCTACATGAAGACATTGTACAAATGCCTATGGTTTCTATTCTTTTTTTTTTTTTTTTGGTTTTCTGAGACAAGGTTTCTCTGTGTAGCCCTGGCTGTCCTGGAACTCACTCTGTAGACCAGGCTGGCCTCAAACTCAGAAATCCGCCTGCCTCTGCTTCCCGAGTGCTGGGATTAAAGGCGAGCGCCTCCACGGCCCGGAGGTTTCTATTAATACCACTGTCCGAACACCCATCTATGGCCTTATGGAGTTTCCCTACGATCAAAGGACGGCAAAGTGGAGATTAAAAATTTCAAAGATTACAAGCAGAGTAAGTGTACTTGCCATTCTGAATCTGCAGGTGTTTGAGTCTGTACACAGGAATACTGGGTTTGTCTGTAGCCTGTGTGCAGTTGTCTGAGGAAGAAAAGACTAGAGTACAGTCAACTGCTGGTCCTGTGTGCTATGCAGGCAGCATGCAGAAGTGGACAGACGCAGCATTACAACCCCTTCCTGGGACAATACTGCAGGACACTGGTAAAGGAAAATCTTCACCATTGCTGAATTTTGGGCAGTACATGTGGCTCTACATTTTGCTCCTGGCAGACTAGCCATATTGTATATGCTCAGTCCCCACAGTGTTCTGTGACTATCATCCTGTACTACCATGTATGTGTATCTGCCTGTGTGTATGGGTGTTTGTGTAATCTGTCTGTACGTGTGCCTGTGCAAACAGGACCCAGAGTCTAGCATGCTAGGCAAACCCTGTGACTGAACTACATCTCCGGCCAACCACTATGGAAGCCTGGCGGAAGTGAGAATCAAGAATTAACATTTGCTTAAGGCCTATCCTCCCTCTCCAGCTGTTACCCTTTAATTTCCCAGGAATCTCACTAGAAATCCCCTTCACAGTAAAAGGCACTCCCTAAACCCTTTCTGCAATCCTAACCGATCCTGGCTTTACCTTATCAGATATGAATCCCATCTAAGGCACCCCTGGAGCCACCCTACAGTCTCAGTAATCGAAAAGAAAACAGGGAAATGTCTTGGCAACCATTTGAGAGGTAACCTGAGAGTCACCAAGACAGTCTGTAAGGTTAGTGCTAAAACACTGAATTCCAGCTCCCCCTTGAGAAGCCCACCCCACACTTGGGTTTGTCATAGTCTTGCACCAAGCATTGAAGTTTGTTGCTTTATGGGTATACTGTTCCCTTACAGAACAGGCCGTGGCATGTTTGTGTTCAGAATCATAACATCTCTCCCCCGCCCCCCAGTGTTAGGTAGCCCTGATAGCTTCTGAAGTTAACATCTTCTGTTGAACTGGCTCTGACTAGATTCAGATAGATTCAAATAATCCGAGCCATGGTGTGGGAATGAGCTATTTCTGCACTCAAAATGTGTGACCCCAGATACATTAATTTTTACCCATGATCCAACCATCCAAGGTGCTCATTCAATATACTCTGTCATTTACATCCCAGAGTTAGTGCAGACCCGCAGAATAAGGGGCTCCCCTAATACTGCCCCTATGTCAGGTATCTGTCACAAGCCCTGGGTATTAGGGTAAAGTGATGAAAAGGTACCCTTGGTGGGTTGGGGCCAAGGTTTACCACTAAGAGATCATGCCACAAAGAGATCTAACTCAAGAGGTTTATTGGAGGAGAGGGGAGGACAAAAGGCCATCTCAGAGTGGGAACATGAGAGAGGAATACAGACAGACAGACAGACAGAGAGAATGAACAAGTTGGAGCGAGTGACTTGGAGTGGCTAGCGCCTTTTAAAGGCGGCACATGTCGCTATGCACCACACATGGCAGCAGCAGGTGATGATATAAACTGAGTCACTCAAAGACAAAGACAGGCTGTCTGGCTGCAGTGTGCATGATTTACAACACTGGGCATCTTGTGTTTCTCACTTTTCAACAATAAGTGAAGAGTTTAACTCTTTTTTAAAAATTACACTTATTTGTGTATGTGTGTACACATGCACATGCCACAGTGTCTATGTGGATCACTTGTGGGACAGAGGACAACTTGTGGGAGTTGGTTGTCTCTTTCCATGCTGTGGGTCCTTGACCTAATGTCCCATCTTGCTGGCTCTAAGGAAGTCACTTTTAAAAACCACTGTTGGTTTATTATAAAGCATACAATTCAGGGATGGTTGAGTGGAGGGCACACACAGAGTCGGGTATGCGAACCAGGGCTGGGAACACACGTGTCTATGCACTACCCTTTTGGAACCTTCAAATGTTCACCGGACTGGAAGCTCTTCCATCTTCAAGTGGAGGGATTTTATTGAGGCCTTAGCAAAGGTCTGAAAAAGCCACCAGCTTTTGGCAACTGAATTTAGTCTCTAGCCTTTGTCTTTTCCTTGGAGTTCCAGGAATGGGCTCAATGTTCTAACTTCCATCAAATGGGTAGTTCCCCATTTGATGCCCCCATTCTGAAGCTATCTAGGGGTCCACCAAGAGCCATTTTATGAGCATAAACTGGGGTGCAGTTAAAAGGGACTTGTAAACAACAAAAGCATTCCTCTCAACCTACCACTAAGGAAATTCCAAGGGTTTAGTACCTGTGGGCCAGGAACTGGGGCTGAGATATAGCCCAGTGGTAGTTTTCTTGGCTAACATGTACAAGGCCCCAGGTTCCAGCTCTAATATTTCACACACACACACACACACACACACACACACACACACACACGGGAAATAAATATTTAATATTTTTTAAAAGATTAGACATGTGCCCGATATGGTGGCACATACCTTTACTTCCAACATTTGGTCATTAGAGGCACAAACTAAGACAAACTCTGAGTTCTAGGCTAGCCAGAGATACACAGTGAGACCCTGCCTCAAAAACAAACAGACCAAACATGTATTTCTCATATCACTAGAAGAAAGAGAAGCTGAAGCATCTATCTTCCTGCTGCTGCTGCTCTTCTTCCCTTCCTTCCTCTCCCAGTCTCTTTCTAGCAGCTGGGCCTGCCATCCCTCTGCTTTCTGTAGAAGACCCCTCTACTGTGTCTGTGACCAGATGCAGGAAGTGCCTGGAGCTCGGATAACACCATCTTTCCCATTGTCCTCTCAGTTCTGGGGCTGGGTGTGTGTGTGTGTGTGTGTGTGTGTGTGTGTGTGTGTGTGTCTGTGTCTGTTGAGGGTGGAGGATGAGGGGTGTGAAGCCCCTGGCAGCCTTACTGGCAGATACATTTAGGAAGCAGGTGGCATGCTCAAGGAGGGAAACGGAAAGAGAGCATCATAAAGGCCTTATCTCAGCGGTGTGGCTAGGGATGTGGGAGGCTCAGAGAGGAGACTGAAGCCTGCCAGGAGTACAGGAAGGAGCAGGGAGCCTTTGGTTTGTTTGCTTTGTTTTGGTTTTGGTTTTGGTTTTGAAGACAGGGTTTCTCTGTGTAGCACTGGCTGTCCTGGAACTCACTCTGTAGACCAGGCTGTCCTTGAGCTCTGAAATCTGCCTGTCTCTGCCTCCCAAATGCTGGGATAAAAGGTGTGTGCCAACACCACCCACACCTTTAGGACTCTTAGGGCCAAAGACAGGTGAAAGGGGACCTAATGTTTAATGGAGAAGCTACTGGCTGAAGAGAGAATCATGGCCTGTGCAGAGAAGCAACCGCCTTCAGATGGTCTCAGCGAAGTGGTAGCAATAAACACACAGACCTCACTCTCTCCTGCTCTTCCATTTGGGACACTCCTACTGTTAGCTGGGGACCCACCATTTTGTAAAGCTTCTCTGTTATGAACCGTGACAGTTGCAGTTACTCTGGTTTCTCTAGAGTCTTTCCTTACCCACTCCATAGATTCCCTAGTAGTTGCTGTCCAGGAAAAATATATATGGATAACCTAATAGTCTTCAAAAACTTACTGGTAACCCCTAGCAATGACTAACTGTGGGCAAATATCTAGCAATTTTGCAATCAACTGTCTTTCCCTGGCCTCTAAAAGGTCTGTCCCCTTGTGTTTAATGCTCCCTGGAGACCCCAAAATGCTGCTGTCTGCCTATTTATCTGTGTCATTAATAACTCATCTAGTAAATCTCTTAGTCCACAAGAGCAACCTGCCTTAGTAATCTCTTTGAATTCCAAAACCCAAACCTTTTGCCTATTGGCAGAACGTGGACAGAAGACAGAGAACAAGACATGGTACCAGAACAAGAGCAATCTGTTTCTAGAAATATTGGGATTCTCTACTGCACCAGTATATCTTGCAGGCAGGTCATCACTGTAGATGAAAGGGTTTGTAGCTGGGGTAGTGTTTACCTTTCTCCTTTGGTAGCATGCAGAGCTCCTTTCAGTACCATGAATACCAGTCAGTAGGGCTAAAGCTCAAGGAAGGATCTGGCTTGATTTCTCTGTATTCAGTGAGTAATGTAAGAGTTGTCTTCAGCATAGGGCCTTATCATCAGCTTGTGGAGAGCAACCAGTAATAGTCTTGGCAACAGCCTGAGTTGTCTGGGTGTGTCCATGAGCTCCCTTTGGCCAACAGCTCACTTAGATGTAACCCATTCCCAGAACAGGGTGTTTCATTTGGTGATAAGAGTGTCTCAGTGGGGCTTTGTCTCCCTCGATACTTGGTGATTCCATCTAGAGCTCTTTCATCTGTGTATACATTTTATGAAGCTGCCACAGTCTGAGGTTCCCATACAAGCCCTCAAATGGCCCCGATTTTTAGCTCTCCCCATAGTTCCTCTCTTACCTTCTTCCCTCCAACTCCCTGTTTGGTTCTTTCATTCTAGGACCCCCAGTCCTGTCCACCTGTAACTGTGTATTCTATTTTCTTTTTCTAAAGAGAACCCTTCTTCCGGTCCCTTACTCTATACCTAACCTCTGTGGTTCTATGGATTGTGGCCTGCTTATCAAAGATTTAAAAGCTAAATTCACATACAAACAAGTATATACCATATTTGTCTTTTGGGGTCTGAGTTATCTCACTCAAGATGATTTTTTTTTTCTAGATAAACCTACCTACATGTAAATTTTACTTTTTTAAACAGTTGAGTAATAGTCCACTGTGTATATGTACCAAATTTTCTTTATCCATTCGTCTGTTGACAGATATCTAGGCTATTTCCATCTATGACTATTATGAATAGAGAAGCAATGAATATGGTTGAACAAGTGTCTCTGTATATGTAGGATGAAGTGTCCTTTGGCTATATGCCCAGGGGTGATACATCTGGACCTTAGGGTAGATTGACTCCCATCGTCCTGGTGGACTGCCCACACTGATTTCCACAGTGGCTGTACAAGTTTGCACTTGTAAAACGCACAGAATATATAGGTCAATGGATGGGTCTTCTCCTTATTCTACATCCTTGCTAGTGTGAGCTGTCTTTTATTCTATTGATCTAGGCCTTTCTGACAGGTATAGGATAAAACCTCAGAGTAGTTTTAATTTGCATTTATCTGATGACAAAGGATGTTGAATATCTCCAGTGTTTCTCAGTCATTTGAGTCTCCTCTATAGAGAATTCTCTATTTAGATGTGAACCCCATTTTAATAGGGTTGTTTTCTTGACATCCAGTTTTTGTTGTTGTTTGTTTGTTGTTTAGTTCTTTCTATATTTTAGATTTTAGCCCTCTATTGGATGTGTAGTTGGTAAAAATCTTTTTCCAGTCTGTAGGCTGCTGCCCTCTCCCAGTGACAGTTCCTTTGCTGTGCAGAAGCTTATCAGTTTCATGGGGTCCCACTTATTAATTGTTGATCTTAGGACTTGTGTTATGGGTGTCCTGTTCAGAAAGGCTTTTCCTTTGCTAATGAGTTCAAAACTATGTTTCACTTTCTCTTCTATTAGGTTCAGGGTAACTAGCCTTATGTTGAGGTCTTTGATCCATTTGGGGTAGAGTTTTCTGCAGGGTGATAAGTATTGATCTATTTGCATTTTTCTACATGCAGCTATCAAGTTTGATTAGCACCATTTGTTGAAGATGCTTTTTTCCCCCCCCCAGTGTGTATTTCTGAGTTTTTTTATATAAAACAAAAATCAGGTGTCCATAGGTGTGTGAAATTATTACTATTATTATTATTATTATTATTATTATTATTATTATTATTATTATTATTATATTTTTTTTGGCTTTTTGAGACAGTATTTCTCTGTGTAGCCCTGGCTGTCCTGGAACTCACTCTGTAGACCAGCCTGACCTCGAACTCAGAAATGCACCTGCCTCTGCCTCCCGAGTGCTGGGATTAAAGGTATGTGCCACCACTGCCCGGCCCTAGATAGGGTTTTTATTGCTGTGATAAAGCACCATAAGTAAAAGCAATTTGGGAAAGAAATGGTTTATCTGGTTTGCACTTTCACATTACTGTTCATCACTGAAAAAAGTCAGGACAGGAACTCAAACTGGGCAGGAGGCAGGAGCTGATACAGAGCCATGAAGGGATGCTGCTTCCTGGCTTGCTTCACATGGCTCTCTCAATCTGCTTTCTCACAGAACCTAGCAGGGGAGTGGCCCCACCCACAATGGGCAGAGCCCTTTCCCATCAATCACTAATGAAGAAAATGTCCAGTAGATTTGCCTGCAGTCTGATCTTATGGAGACAGTTTCTCAACTGAGGTTTCCTATATTCCTTTGACTATAGTTTGTGCTGACATAAATCTAGTCATCACAGGGATAGTGACACCTCCAGCAGTTCTTTGGTCATTCAAGATTGTTTTAGCTATCTTAAGTGGGGTTTTTGTTTGTCTTCTGTTCTGTTGTGGTGGTGGTGGTGTGTGCGTATTTGCATATGAAGCTGAAAACTGTCCTTTTAAGTTCTGTGAAAAATTATGTGTTAGGTCTCAAACCTGGGGCCAAATGGCTAACTAAGGCGCCTACTTTAACATATCAAAGCTGGGCAGGTGGGTTTCTGAGTTCGAGGCCAACCTGGTCTACAGAGTGAGTTCCAGGACAGCCAGGGCTATACAGAGAAACCCTGTCTCAAAAAACCAAAACAAACAAACCAAACCAAACCAAAACATATCAAAGCTGATCTGGCTACCAAGTTCTCCCAGCATCCCTTGATCTCTACCTATTACAGGGTAAGGCTGGCATACCCCATGCCCTACCATAAACTTCTCCAGCCCAGGGGCTAGGCTGTCCCCCCCCCCCCAGATGCCCTTCCCTATATAATCCAGCCATTTTGGTCCCTTCTTTTTATCTACCTTTACTCTCCTGGTCTCTTGACTCTAACTCTCCCCCCCTCCCCCCAAGACCTACTCTGGACACTCCCAGATGTCCCTGCCTCTGGCTATGCTCTCCCACATATCTACAATAAACCTCCTCCTCCACCGCCCTTAGGAGCAATCATGTCCTTTCTTTTTTTCTTTCTTTCTTTCTTTCTTTTTTTTTTCATTCCACCTGTAGTCAGCGGGTCTTACTGCAAAGGGGAAAATGTGGATCTCATGTTACAATTGTAACAATAAGCTTTTCAAGATGGAGGCAGCAAGACATCATACCAGAGTTCAGGCTTTTCTAAAAGATCAAATGGGACCACACAGGCCACATATTCATGAACCTCCCCTGATGACAAGAAGTACTCCAAGACACTGCACGGTGGGTGAGCACAGGTGCTCTGGGCACTGTGGGTAGCAATTGCTCATTCAGTGGTCTGTACTCATGGGTTACATGACTGCTAATCTAATTTTTTATATCTTGCCTATGTACATCTTACAACACTCTCTTCCTTTCTTTTTGATGCTAAGGAGCAAACACATGGCCTGATGTAGGCAAGTGCTCTGCCACTGTAGCTCAGCCCCTCGACTGTTTTGTAACGGTCTTCATCTTCACCATCTGTTACATAGCAGGTGTGCAATATAACTCTTAGCTTCTGTTCAGCTTGGCTTCCTATTGCTATGTTATACACTGTGACCAAACTTGGAGCGGAGGGTTTATTTAGTTTATAGGTTAATAGCCCACCATGGAGGGAAGTCAGGGCAGGAATTCAAGCAGAGACCATGCAGGAATGCTGCTTACTGGCTTGATCTCCATGGCTTGCCCAGCCTGCTTTATTACACAACTCAGGACAGGGTGGAATGAACCACCTTGGGCTGTGAACCCACCCAGATCAATCATAAAGAAAATGCCACCTCTCCAGCCCCCTATATACTCTGTCTAAGCAAGAATATCTTTCCAATCTATTATGCATAGATCCTCCGCAAACTTTGATCCCTCAAAGGCAGTTATTTTTCCTTGTTGTTGTTTTTTTGTTTTTGTTTTTGTTTTTTTTCGAGACAGGGTTTCTCTGTATAGTCCTGGCTGTCCTGGAACTCACTCTGTAGACCTGGCTGGCCTCGAACTCAGAAATCTGCCTGCCTCTGCCTCCCAAGTGCTGGGATCAAAGGCGTGCACCACCACAGCCAGGCTCCTCAAAAGCAATTATAACACCCCATCTCTCTGTCCTCCTTTGGAGTCAGGGTCTCACTCTGTAGCCAGCATAGAACTTACAGTGATCCACCTGCCTCTGCCCTCCGAGTGCTGGGATTAACAGTTTATGCCCTCTTAAGCTCTTAGTTTTCCGTTCCTTCTCTTTTTCTCCCTCTTCCTCCTCTTCTTCCTCTTCCCTCTTCTTGCAGTGTTAAGGTGGAGTTGACAGTTCACACATGCCACGAGGGCTTTATCATGTCACTTTCTTCCAGTTTACCATTAATTCCTTAGTTCACCAATTATAGTAGGCACCTGAGGTGTAGTCAGTGGTAGAACACATATGTAACATGCAGCCAAGTGCTTCACTTCCCAATAGAAAAAGAATTATTTCTTTGAATGCCCCGCAGGACGTTCTTAGGTAAGAGGTTTTTGAGTACAAGATAACTCAAAATTCTATCACTCATTAGCTGGGTGACTGGACCAAGTTACTCAAGTTTCTGAGGGCATTTTTTTCCTTTGTAAAAGTAAGAATTTGATGCTATTTAATTCCATTGAGAAATCAATATAATAACAATTTGTAGTAGGTGGCACTTGTTATTTTAATAAAATACCACAAAAGGTAGTGCCTGCTTTCAAAGCAGGTGGCAGAGGGTCAGCCTGTCACTAGTGTACCTCCCGTATTGGTGTTTGCCGGGAGCAAATGCTTCCCCAGTGCTTGCTATATTCGGAGACTGGACCATTCTTTTTCTACAATTCTATTATTTTCATATTCCTGCTTCTCTTCCCCGAGGTGATGCAATACCCGGCCATCTGCTGCTCCCTCATCTTAAAGCCACTGCAAACCACGATTTTCTGCAAACCTCTTCCAGGACCCTGCAGGAAGCATCCCCCGAGAGGCAGCATGCTGGGCATAGTCCAAACACCATGCTCAGCAGTATGACCTTCAAGTCATTTTGCACAAAAGACTATGCAGAACAAGCTCTCATTTGGCTCCTTGGCTGGGATGAAGGAATCACTTTTAGTTATGGCACACATAGTCGGCATTAGAGAGGCTAACTGGTTCCAGTACAGCAAGAAGCCTGGGGAAGATATATTCACTCCTCTCGGACTTAGTGAGCTTGATTGATAAAGAGTTCTGCTCTGACATCTGATTTCTTTTAAAAATGCTGGCTACTCAGACAATAGGTTGATTGTTAGTTAAAATAAATAATGTGGACATAGGTCAGTTTGAAGAGTCCTTGCCTAGTATGCAGCAGGACTTAGGTCTGGTCTCCAGCACTGAATAAAAAGCAAACATGGAGGTTCCCTCATGCAACCTAGCACCCAGGAGGCAGAAGCAGGGAAACACAAAGTTCAAGGTCACCCTTATCTAACCAATTGAAGTCAGCCTTGGCTACCTGAGACTCAGTCTAGGTCTTTAAATAGATTTCCTGGTTTGCTTGCTTGTTTGTTTTTTTGTTTTGTTTTGTTTTGTTTTTTTCTGAGACAGGGTTTCTCTGTGTAGCCCTGGCTATCCTGGAACTCACTCTGTAGACCAGGCTGGCCTCGAACTCAGAAATCTGCCTGCCTCTGCCTCCCAAGTGCTGGGATCAAAGGCTTGCACCACCACTGCCTGGCTTTGTCTGGCTCAGTTTTTAAAAGATAAAAGAAAAAATGAGAGTTATATGAGTTAATTCTAGCTATCCCTGGGGGAGTTCACCCTCTGTAAATCTCTACCCAGTCAGTCAGAAAGTAGGAATAAACAGAGTGACTGACTTGAGGAGTCAGCAGACAATAAATTGCATATAAAGTCACAGCATCTCGCTGTAAGTGGTTAATCCGAGGAAATATTACCCAGTGTCATTATCCTGTCACCCACAATCTCTTCTACTTCCTTACCTTCTGGCTTCTTACCCTTCGCTACACTTTTTCTTTCTCTTCCTTCTGGTGCTGTACATTCTCACCTTCTGAGAGATGCTTAAGAATGTTGGTGAGGGGTGGCTGGAGAGGTGGCTCAGCAGATAAGAGCACTGACTGCTCTTCCAGAGATTCTGAGTTCAATTCCCAGCAACCACATGGTGGCTCACAGCCATCTGTGATGGGGCTCCGATGCCTTCTCCCGGTGTGTCTGAAGACAGCGACAGTGCACCCATAAATACAATAAGCAAATCTTAAAAAAAGAAAGAAAGAAAAAAGAAAAGAAAAGAATGTTGGTGAGGACAAGGCTCCTCAGGACAGGCCAGACAGGCCCTGGGATCCACGTGTGGAGGGAGAAAGTTCTCTGACCTCTCCTCCCACCCTCACCAGAAACAAAGATTGCTTGAGTGTGCTTGCACACATGTACAGCCTTGCCTTAAAGCTGGGAAAGAACTGAACATACATGCAGACATACAAGCTAGAAAAAGAGGGATACACAGGGCACCTTTGAAAAACATTGGGTGATAGCTGTGTGAACAGTAAATAGGAGGAGTTGCCGAAAGATGTTACATAATTTGCATCTCACATGTATCTTGATGCTAGATTAATAATGGGAAGACAGGAGCTAATTTCATTAGTCTATATGTTATCCACATATAGTGGTGCCTGCCTGCAAGTCTAGCACTTGGGAGGCTGAGACAAGGGCAGCTTGGGCTGTGCAGGAAGAGCTCTCAAAAAGAGAGGGGAGGAGAGGAGAGGAGAGGAAGAGGAGGAAGAGGAAAAAGAAGAGGAGGAAGAGGAGGAAGAACAGAAGGGGGGAGAGTATCTTTGGGTAGCTAAGGGCAGCCAGGGGAAATCACCTCTCTATATTTCATGTTCCCCACTTTATAAATTGCACACAAGTGTCCTCTTGTGTTATTTGTTTGGAGAACACAAAGGTGACCAGCCACAGCACGTCTTGTGCCCTGATTCACTGGAACTTGGCCTCTGCTGCACGCTGAGGCAGCCTGGGTGGAGGTTTCAAATGTGTCATGAGGTTTCCCAGCCAAATTCCTCCTGTACCAACTTGAAAACTCACTATAAAAATAGCCCTTACTGAGGCAGCCTGACCTGTGACAAAGGCTTCCTAGCTTGGAACAGAACGAGAAAGTTGCTGTTTCCTATCACCACCCCTCTCTCTCTCTCTCTCCCTCTCTCCCCCCCCTCTCATCTGCACACTTCTATGGCATAGATTTGTTTTATATGGTGTTTTAAAATCACCCTTAAAAACCAGAATTAAAGTCATCATCCTTAGACACCAGTCTCTTGTTTGAGAATGAATTTCCTCAGTTCTTGGTGTGTAGTCGGAGTTAATCCTGGGCAAACATCTGGAAGACCTCCAGGAAAGTCTTGATGAGTGAGTTGGGCTTGGTTTGTGTTCAGGTCCTGACTTCAGGGCTTTCCAAAAGATAAGGGAAGCTCTAGGAACTTCCTTTTTAAGGTTCCAAATGTCTTAGAATTTTAAGGAATTTTTATGGACAAAATAAAACTAAAGATAAAAATAAGAGGCTGGGTTCAGCTTCCAGTTAGAGTCAGTGTATGAGGCCTTGGAGTCTATCACCAGGTAATCAAAACAGTAGACTTAAGAAAGAGTAAATGGGCTGGGGGGTGGTGACACAAACCTTTAAGGAGGCAGAGGCAGGCAGACCTCCAAGTTCTAGGCCAGCCTGGTCTACAGAGTGAGTTCCAGGACAGCCAGGGCTGTTAAACCCTGCCTCTAAAAACCAAAAAGAAAGAAAGAAGAGGAGGAGGAGGAAGAGGAGGAAGAAGAGGAGGAGAAGGAGGGGGAGGAAGAGGAGGAAGAAGAGGATGAGGAGGAATGGGCTGGTGAGATGGCTCACCAGGTAAAGGTGCTTGCTATCTCTAGACTGAGGACCTGAATACCATTCCCAGGTCCCAAATGTCAGAAGATGAGAACCAACTCCAGAAACCTGTTCTATAACCTTCACATGTGTGTATCCCAGACACATACACAATATAATAAATAATGTAATTTTTAAAAGCTGAAAAAGGAGAGAGCAAATAGCATAGAATTTGTGCTAGAGCTCACAAACTATATATTTATGTGATAAATGTGTGTGTGTGTGTGTGTGTGTGTGTGTGTGTGTTTGTGTGAAGGCTGGAACCCAGGTTTCATACATGAAAGGTTACTGCTGAGTTCCATTCCTAGCCTCTGTGTTTTATTTTAAGTTTATTCATTGCTTAAGGGGCAACTATAACACAATGTACTTATCTATTTACTAGTTAGTGATCTCATTTATATATTATGTCCCTTTCAGGTGTGTGGACACTTTAAATCCAGACTCCCTTCTTGCTCTGAGTCTTTAGGGCTCAGTGTGCAAACGAGTTTGGCAACATCAAAGGTCGAAACCTGAGGCTTCTGTCACATGTGAGACTGGGGCCAAGTGTGCCTGCAGTCCCTGTCTCTGCTCTTCTCTGCCTGGCTGAGTGACCTTGAGCAAGCAGTTAGGCTTTTCCTGACACCGCAGTCCTAGTCAGTAATTCCTCATTGGCACCCACCTCATAGTGTGGTTTAGACAACTCCCAAAGTATTGTTCATTTGGCTGGGGCGCTTAGTAAATGCTCAATAAATACTAGTGCAAGCCAGTCACTATTATTAGAGCCAAGACTCAATGCCTTGGCCAAAGTTCACTTCATTGGTCTGTGTGGCATACTGCCCCACCCTAAGAGTGTTCATTCTTTGTTCAGTCAACACATACTCTTCATCGAATGACTGTTTATTTGTATGGAAGAGTTAGCTGATTCTTTCTGTCATGTAGGTTCTAGGAATCGGGAATTGGACTTAGGTCACCAGGCTCTGTGGCCAACTTTTTTTTTTCGAGACAGGGTTTCTCTGTGTAGCCCTGGCTGTTCCCTGGAACTCACTCTGTAGACCAGGCTGGCCTCGAACTCAGAAATCCGCCTGCCTCTGTCTCCCGAGTGCTGGGATTAAAGGTGTGTGCCGGCTGTGGATGGGGATGGGGAGGGGAAGCTGACCTAGCAAATGTCTAGTCCCAGTACTTAGGAAACAGAGCCAAAGGATCACTGCATGCTCAAAGCCACCTTACTCTACACAGAGAGTTCCAGACCAGGGACACCTAGCAAGACACTGTCTCAAGAAGGCAACAAGTAAAACCAAAACCAAACCAAACCAAACCAAAGATCATCAACAACAATAAAATAGTCAAATAGAGATTTATATTTTTTTTTCTTCTGAGATGACTTAAGTAGTTCAAGCTGTGCTGGAGCAAGTTGTGTAGCTGAGGCTGGCCTGTAACCTGTGTAGTTGAGGCAGATCTCTAACCTTCAGGTCTCCTGCCTCAACCTCCTGAGTCTTTGGGTTAGAGGCATGTATCACCTCACCCTGCTCCAGATGAATATTTATTTATTTATTTAGGCTTTTTTGAGACACGGTTTCTCTGTGTAGCCCTGGCTGTCCTGGAACTCATTCTGTAGATCAGGCTGGCCTCGAACTCAGAAATCGCCTGCCTCTGCCTCCCAAGTGCTGGGGTTAAAGGCATGCGCCACCACTGCCCGGCCAGACGAATATTAATTAAGTAAAAGTATTGTTAGTGTGTACATATGGTGTGTGTATGTATGTGTGTGCGAGCACGTGTACATGTGTGCACAATGAACAAAAGACATGATGCCCATGTTTGTCAGAGGGAAACTTGGTGGAGTTGGTTCTCTCCATCAACCTTTATGTGATTTACGTGGGTTCCAGGAATCAAGTCCTATCGTCTGGTTTACAGGGAGGGCTAGCACCTTGACTCACTGAGCTGCAATGCCTGCCCTCCAGAGGAGTATTGTGTACTATCTTGCTCCACATTTTAATTTCCACCCTCTCCCCATTTCTTGAGTGTTTACTGAGGATCAGGGCTGGGACATGTGTGGCCTTGGCTCTCACAAAGCAGGATCCTAATGGATAAGCAGATGATACATGCTCGAAGAAACAAACGTAACACTTGCAGATGGTGACAAGGACTACCAAAGAAGTCAGTAGGGAGTATGACAGCACTGCTTAGCTTTTTGGGGGGGCACAGAGGTCAGAGTAAAACCCTTCCCTGAAAAGGTCATATGGGCCTTCTAAGACAGGGCATGGCCACAGCAAGGCAAAGGAGCTGTTGAAAGCCTCAAGTTGATGGATGGTTCCACTCCTGGGCTTGTCTGAATGCAAGCCTCTCCTTAGTTACAGTTTGTGCCCTAAACATGGCAGTCACCTGACTGTTGGTTCTGTTACTGGTGGGCATTGAGTATAGGAGGGGCATTTCAGGCATAGGAAGGCATAGGTGTAGAGGCTATGTGGTATGGTGGCACAGGTCCCTTTAAAATTCCAGCTCCTTGGGAGGGAGAGGCAGTAGGATCACAGTTTTCAAGTGAGGCCTGTCTGAACTGCAATGTGAGTTTGAGACCAGCTTGGGTATTTAGTGATGAAAGCCTAAAATCTTCTTTTTTTTAAAGATCTGCTTTTATTTTTTAATGATTCGGAATGTGTCTATCTATGTTGGGGTTGTTCATGGGTGAATGCACATGCACCTAGAGTCCAGAAATGTCAGATCCCCATGAGCTTAAGTTACAGGCTCTTGTGGGCCATCTGACATGGATGCTGAAAAGTGAACTTGGGCCCACTGGAAGAGCAGGAAGCTCTCTTAACCACTAGTCATTTCTCTAGCCTTGCCTCACAATTAAAAAAATAAAAATAAGTGGGGTGAGGTTGCACACACCTTTCGTCACAATGTTTGGGAGACAGAGGCGTGGTAGAATACTATACAAAAGAGAAGACCAGTGCTGGGCAATGTTTGAGAATCAGAAATTCCATCCTTACAACAGGAATGGGCTAGAAAAATGCTAGTGGAGCTAGGGAGGCAAAACCATCAAAAGAAAGGAGGAAGAGACCTTGAAAACCTTATGTAATTCATAGTTGACATGAATAGTTATAAATATCCAAGTAGCAGTAAGAACAGGGATGCTCAGAGGAAGGCTGGCTGGCTGGATTTTGTCAACTTTACACAAACCTACACATATCTGGAAAGAAGATTTTTTTTTTTCTTGAGATGGGGTTTATCTGTTTTTAGCCTTGGCTGTCCTGGAAGTTAGACCAGGCTGGTCTGGAACTCACAGAAAGCCTCGGTCTCCCGAGTGTTGTTATTGAAGGCATGTGCCCCCACCACCCACCAAAACAAGGAATCTTAATTGAGAAAAGGCATTCATAATATTGGCCTGTAGGCAAGTCTGTAGGGCCTTTTCTTGATTGAACATAGATGTGGAAGGGCTCATGTCATTGTGGGTAGTGTCATTCTTAGGCAGGTGGTCCTGGATGATAAAGAAACTTGGTTGATCAAGACATGACAACAAGCCACTAAGCAGCACTCCTCCATGGTTTCTGCTTCAATTCCTATCTCCAGGTTTCTGCCTTGACTTCCTCTGATGGTGGATTGTGATGGTTAAGTATAATAAAATAAGAGAAATTAACCCTTTTCTCCACAAGTTGCTTTTGACCTTGATATTTTATCACCTCAATAGAAAGTTAACTAAGATGAGATTAGGAGCTCATACTCTTGCTGCAGATGGCTGAAGTTCAGTTTCCTGCACCCCTGTAGGGAGGCGTACAAGGGCCCATAATTCCAGCTTCAGGGGAATCCAAGGCCTCTGGCCTCCGAGAACACATGCACTCTGTACACATGCTCCCACCATAACCACATACATACAAAATAAAATAAAACTTAAAAAAAAAAAAAGCTCTCAATTTCCATTTCCCTATCCTCCAGTGGTTTTTATCATTGCCTTTATAATTCACAGTGCTTGGAGGGAGGTGGGGTTGACAGGTACTGAGAACTGCTTCACCACTCAAGGGCTCTCAAGTGGTGTGTCCTCAACTGTGGCCACTCCTGGGAATGTCCTAGGGAGAGCTGAGGAGTCAGCTCAATCAGTAAGAGTCTTTGCTCTGAAAGCATGGTCTAAGTTTGAACCTGTGGCATGTACATTAAAAGCTAGACAGTGCCCCTGGCCTCAGCACAGGGGCATGGAAAACAGGCGAGCTCTAAGAGGTTGCTGCGTAGCCAGCCTAACCAAAGCAGCAGCAATAAGGCAGAGGGTGATGCTGGCCCCTGATAAGCACGCATGTGTGTGCACACTTGAATATATATATGTCATGTGCTCAGAAACGTATACACCAAGGTGGCCCTGGGGAAGTACAATTACTGATGCATGGGGCCTGCATTCAGTGAGTCTGAGATGACGCTTTTTATTTTTTTCTTTTCTTTTTAAAAACACATTTCTTCAGAGGATCGCTTATGGGAGTCAGATCTCTCCTTCCACCATTATGTAGGGCCTGGGATTGAACTCAGGTGGCAATGCTTTCACATTGAGTGCCTTCTCAGCAAGTTCCTTCCTTGTAGGTTCCCACAGCAGTATTATTGAGAAAAGGATATTAACCATTTGGGATGCAAATTGCTAAAGTGTTTTCTAGGAAAGTTCTGCTGAGTGACCTCTCACACATACCCTAGCCTAACAGTGCTCCTTGCTAGCAATGTTTGTGAGGGTTATTATTTCTTTTCTTTTCTTTTCTTTTCTTTTCTTTTCTTTCTTTCTTTTTAGACAGGCTTTCTCTGTGTAGCCCTGGCTGTGCTGGAACTCACTCTGTAGACCAGGCTGGCCTCGAACTCAGAAATCGGCCTGCATCTGCCTCCCAAGTGCTGTGTTTAAAGGCATGCACCACCATGACCCGGCAAGGGTTAATTATTTCTAAGATGAAGCACCCAGGAATGTT
>JADRCH010000042.1:8356289-8391968 GCA_019843965.1 Rhynchomys soricoides
AGCCATATGCTTCAGAAAAACTATAGATTTGATTTTTTTGTTTGTTTGTTTGTTTGTTTTTTTTTTTCGAGACAGGGTTTCTCTGTGTATGTAGCCCTGGCTGTCCTGGAACTCACTCTGTTGACCAGGCTGGCCTCGAACTCAGAAATCCACCTGCCTCTGCCTCCCAAGGGCTGGGATTAAAGGTGTGCACCACCACTGCCCGGCTATAGACTTGATTTTTAAAAATTTATTTACTTTGTGTGTGTGTGCCCCCACGTGTGCGTTTGTACGAACATGTTGTAGCACACGTGGAGGTCAGAGGATAACTTGCAGGTGTTAGTTTTCTATTACCAAGTAGAACCCAGGGTCAAACTCAGCTCTTCAGTCTTTACAGCAAGTACTTTTCCTTGCTGAGCCACCTCAGTGACCCATATATCTGATTTTTACTAAAGGATTTCTGATTCTAGTTCTATGGACCTGCTTAAAGTCTCTAAGAAGCCAGCACAACTAACATCTCCATTTTACAGTAAGAGTCAGGAACTTGCCAACATCCCTCTTCTTATTTAAATCCAAGAATGAGCTTGGAGCCATCCCTTGAATTGCTTTGATTGCATATTATGACTTGAAAAGATTAAAAGAGACTTGTGAATTTTTTCTTAAAAGTCTAAGGTTCTGCCGGGCAGTGGTGGCGCATGCCTTTAGTCCCAGCACTTGGGAGGCAGAGGCAGGTGGATTTCTGAGTTCGAGGCCAGCCTGGTCTACAGAGTGAGTTCCAGGACAGCCAGGGCTACACAGAGAAACCCTGTCTCAAAAAAACAAAAAACAAACAAACAAAAAGTCTAAGGTTCTGGTTATTCTGCTGTTAATCAATTTGGGGTTCTAATAATTGACATATTATGCTCATCATTTGCATCAAGTATTTAAGGAAAGCAAAAGAGATTAATTGGACATATTAGCCACTTCTTAATGGGTTGAAATGAGAAAGAGGCAGGATCAATTCATCCGGAGCATAAAAAGCAAGGACTGTGAAGTAAAGAACTAGGACATAGTAGACTACTTGCCTAGTATTCATAAAGTCTTGTGTTCGATTCCTAATAATATAAAAAATTGGTCCAGCATGGGCTATGTAAAACTCTGGCAAAAACCAACCAACCAAACAAAAACACTGTGAGGGAAACAATCTAAAAACCAGAACTTGGGACTGAGGAATGGCATCTGGCAAAGGCAGCCAGACTGAGAGCTGGTCTAGCAGGGTGGGAGAGGGGACTTGAACAAACTGGAGGCCTTCAGTCAGATCTTGTGATAGGTCCCACCCTTGGTGCTTTTTCCCTAACGTTCTTGAGGGCTGGGTGCTGGTGGCTGTCTTATTGTCAAATTCTTGGTTAGTAGGTACTCCATCAATTTTGCTGAATTTTGACTAAAACAACAAATCATGATTAGATGATATATTAGAATGTACTAAGGACTGGAGCTGGAGAGATGGCTCAGCAGTTAAGAATATGTACTCCTCTCTAAAAGAAAATTTTTTCTCATTATGTAGCCCTGGCTGGCCTGGAACTCTCTGTATAGATTCAAACTCACAGAGATTTCCCTGCCTCTGCCTCTGCCTCTGATTCCCAGGTTTTAAGGTGTACTTTACCGTACAGGGCTCAAGAACATACACTGTTCTTACAGAGGACCTGAGTTTGGTTCCCAGCACCCAACTGCCTGTAACTCCAGTTCCAGGAGATCCAATATCCTCTTTTGGAATAATAGGGTAACTGTACTTGTGTGTGTTACTCCCTACTCCTATAATTAAAAATAAAATAAATATATTTTTAAAAATACCAGATTATGTGTTTATCATTGCTTCTGTAATTAAACACACAAGCAACAAAACAAGAATACCTTTTTAAAACCAGGCATGATGGCACATGCCTGTAAACCCAGCACTCAAGAGGCTGATTCAGGAGAACTGTCAGTTGTAGCCCAGCTGTGCTTTTTAACTTATACACCTGGTGGGACCCTTCCTTGTATCCTCTCTTCAGTGAGAAGTAAATGGGAATTTCTGAAGGTGCCCAGAGCAATTTCGGTATGGAAATAATCTTATTGATGTAACTATCATTATTATTTTACAGTGTGGGTGATTGAACCAGGAGGCATCAAACTGGTAGGTGACTAAAATGCTGCAACATTCAACTACTTTCTCAGCTCCATTATTTTTATGTAATTATTTATGTTTTTACAGTAGGTTGGTGGCCAGGCCTGGGTTTGGCTAATTCTTTGTGGGAATTTCTGTGTTGAGTCAAAGATCAGTTTTCAGAACTTTCCCCTCTTTCTGCAATGGCGAGCAACGTGGGTGGCCGGAAGAGAAAAAAAAATTCGTTTGATTATCTTTTGGAATTGCAGTGCGGATCCTCCTTTAGTGAGGGGTTTGTGCAGTGGGAATATGTAAGGGATATACTCATAGGGAGATGCCATCTCATAATTAAGTACTTTTAGTAATAATTTTCTTTTTGGGGGGTCGGGTGGGTAGGGTCTCATGTAGGCCAAGTTGGCCTGGAACTTACTGTGGAGCCAAAGGTGAGCCTGAACAACTTCCGGCTCCCGTTTCCTGAATGCTGGGGTTACAGACAGGTCATCATGCTGCATTTATGAGGTGCAGGGGATGGAGCCCAGTGGTTCGTGCTTGCTACTGTTTCGAGCGTTCTACTTTTTGAGCCATGTCTTGGCAATCATTTTGAATTATTTAAGTCATGTATACATACTTTTCCTTGTAATGCAAAATGATAGCCTAAAAACTTTATGCGAAAAAAGGTTTAAATACTTGCTTGACGTGTATCTTGACTGATTTTTAAGGATGAGCCTGTAGCTAGGGTGATAGCTCAGTCGTTAAAGTGCTTGCCTTGCAAACAGGAGAACCCACCTGAAAAACGCCAGATACGGTTTCACCGTTTGTAAAACCAGCGTTGAGGAAACGGACAGGCAGATTCCTGGGGCTCTCCGGCCAGCCAGTGAGAGACCTTGCCTCAAAATACTAGGTAGCTGAAGGCTTAAGAGCAACACCCGAGGTTGTTCTCTGGACTCCACGTGTAGACACGCACACAAAGGAGTATATTGCGTTCACATAATGTGCCCAATGCTTTATCGAATTCTTTCAGGATGTGTGGGTAACGGGTCTTTTATTACTAGAAGGAACCAGAGGATTAGAGAGCACAGTTCATGTGGCAGGAAGCAGGGGTTGGTCTTCACATTTAGAAAAAAATGTATCAAGACTGCATGATGTTTCAGGTGAAGGTTGAAAAGGTGTCGCTTTCACTTCCCCTTCGTCGAATTTACTATTCTGACTTTTTTCCGAAGAGGATGGCGGGCAGGTGGATGCACGTGAGCGCCAAGGGCACGTCTCTGTGCACGCATCTGCGCTCAAGGGCACGCCCCGCCTCCCGTTCTCCATTGGACGCCTGTTCACACCTGACTGCGAGTCCTCAGAGTGTATGGGAGGGCGTGTGTGGTCCCGGGGTGGAGATCCCCTCTCCCATGGTGCCCCGCGGCGGAGAGGCAGCGCTCTCCACCCTCCGCAGACAGAGCCGCAGCCCAGGACGCCCAGGGAGGTCCGCTTGGGTCCCTGCCCTCCAGTTGTTCTCGCCTTCTCCCCAAAGCCCCACCCCTTTTGGCTACGCGAACGCGGACCTCGCCTTGAAGCCTAGGTTCTCGGGACTCTGGTGCTCCACGAGCAGGTTCCGCTTTCTGCTCTTCCCTCTCCAGGTTCAGCAGTCACAGACCCCGCCCCAACAGAGCCCGCCCTTCTTCCCCAGGCTTGGGGCGCTCCGGCACCGCCCCTCCTAGGTGACCCTACCCCTGTCATAAGTCCCGCCTCTAGTCCATATTCTGTGACCAATAGCCCCGCCTTTCATTCCGAGCCCCGCCCCTCTCCAGGCTCCTAGGGCGCCGGCACCGCCCCTCGCTCCCAGCATGCCGTGCGGCAGCGGCGGCGCGGCGGGCGGAGCCGGGAGGCGGGGAAGCCGTGGCCGTGTGAGCGTGAGGAGCCGCCGCCACCGCCTCCTCGCTGTCCTCGTCCTCCTGGGCCCCAGCGTCGCGGGCCGCGCGCTGCCCTGGAAGAGACGTCGCCTCGCCTGCCTCCGCCTCCCCCTCGCCGCGCCGCTCCCGCCTCCTGCTCCTGCGTTGCGGGCTCCAGCGGAACCCGGAACGGCCGTCCGCCTCCCCCGCCCTCCGCCGCCCCCTCCGCGGCTTCCTTCTCAGCTCCGGGCCAGATCGCAGTGTCGGCGGCGGCCGGTTCAGGCGGCGACTCGCGCTTCTTCGGGCGGCGGCGCTTGGCCATGTCGTGTCGGGGAAGGTAATGAGCCGCAGAGCCCCGGGGTCTCGGCTGAGCAGCGGCGGCGGCGGCACCAAGTACCCGCGGAGCTGGAATGACTGGCAACCCAGGTGGGTGACCGCGTCGAGCCTCGCCTGGAGCTGGCCGAGGCCTAGGCCCGCGGGACTGGGAGGTGCGGCCTAGGCCCGGGGTCCCTGGAGCCGGGCGCGGCTTCCTGGGTGTCCTCCCGGCCTGGCTCGGCAGGAAACCGCGGGCAGCGGAGGCCTCTGTGCCCGGCTGCCCGCCTCAGCCCGATGGCTGGAGCAGTGGCTCTGAGCTTGGGTGGAGGAGGACGTTCTGCTGCCGTCTATCTCCGTGTTGAGATTTGAGGTCCAGGAACCCTCCCTGTTACCCATTAACTTCCTCGGCTCCTCGTCCAGTCTTCACGTCAAAGACCACCTTAACTCTGCGCCCTTCTGGACTCCCACGTGTTAATGTATTTTAAAAGCTCCGAACTCCTCCCGAGGCCTTCCTCTGACTTTAGACAGGACGTTAGTCGACCAAAAGATGAGATTGTGGAACTGTGAATGGAATCGATCCAATCTGGCACTGGGGCATTTTAAGCTTTCCTCCCAACTGCAGGAATAGTTTTTCTGGTTTCTGCAGTTTCCCTGGGCGCTTTGGATTCTCAGGAGTCGAGACTTTTCCTTTTGTATTGGAGGAGTTGGGATCTGGTTGGATTTAAAATATTAAGAGCATTAACACGAAAGAAAAGTTATTTGTAGTCAGGTCTTTCTGATTATGGACTGGTTGTACTTAATGTAGATTCCCATTCTTTGCTGAATAAAGGCTTCAAGTATTCAGAGACTACTTGAGTTTTAATACAGTGCCTAAAACTTCCTAAATGTATAAAACCTGTATTTCAATAGAAGTTGATGTATTCTTTGACGTACACTCCGTTGTTCAGAAATTGGCCAGGTGAATGGATAGCACACTTTGGTGTTGGTCTTGCTTTCTAGTAGATCCTCCGATTTTCAGAACAGTTTGGACGTGGAGGATTTTATGAGAAGTTAGAGTGTTACATTTTTAGAGTTGGTAGAGAAACTAAAGTGCTTTTTGGCTAATAGGGGTACACTTACTTTGTTTAATGTGCGCTCCTAAACATTGTGTCTCTTGAGAGCTGATTTTTGTGACTATATGATTTTAGAAATGAATGCCTAAGTCTAGAATTGAGATTTGAAGCAGTTATAAAAGAGTGCAAAATCATCGCTTTGACTTGCCCTGCATGAAGGTTTGTGCAGTGCGTTAAATAAAACAAGTTGACATTCTTTTCACTGACATGCTTTGCTGTTTTCACTGTTATTGAAATGTGTGAGATTTGTTTTTAAGCCGCTAACACATTAGGTGATAAATGAACTTAAATTTGACTTTTGATAGAGCTCTTATTTAATAATGGATTCTACAGCTGGCGGTGGTGGCACACACTTTTAATCCCAGCACTTGGGAGGCAGAGGCAGGTGGCTTTCTGTGAGTTTGAGGCCAGCCTGGTCTGAGTTCCAAGACAGCCAAGATAAACCCTTATCTCAAGAAAACAAACAATGGATTCTACTATTTTTTAGCATTATGACCTGTACACACACACACACACACACAAAGCAGAATGGCTTATAGTTTAGGAATATGTACATAGGTTGTTAATAAATGTTGCCCATTTTTCAGATGCCTTTATTTCTTGGCTGATTAAGGATGTATGGGCAAAGGATGAAAATTTTCTATGAGCTCTGATTGAATTCTTGGGTAGAGGGTACTATGAGGTGCACACTTGGCTTTATGGGGTAGCAGTTTACAAGGCTGGAGATACTTGCTTTCTAGAGGAAACAGGAATATTCACATACCTCATAGCAAAACTTGGTTTATTTGTAAGATAGTCACGATTGATAGGCTAAATAGCCAGTGGGGAAAACTCATGGTTGTAGGTGTACTGGCTGCTTTTGTATGTCAACTTGACACAAGCTGGAGTTATCACAGAGAAAGGATCCTCCCTTGAGGAAATACCTCCATGAGATCCAGCTGTAAAGCATTTTCTCAATTAGTGATCAAGGGTGGGACGGCCTATTGTGGGTGATTCCATCCCTGGGCTGGTAGTCCTGGGTTCTATAAGAAAACAAGCTGACTTAACAAGCTGGCAGTGGTGGTGCACGCCTTTAGTCCCAGCACTTGGGAGGCAGGCAGGCGGATTTCTGAGTTCAAGACCAGCCTAGTCTACAGACTGAGTTCCAGGACAGCCAGGGCTATACAGAGAAACCCTGTCTCGAAAAAACAAACAAACAAACAAACAAAAAAACAGAAAAAGAAAGAAAGAAAGCTGACCAAGCCAGTAACATCCCTCCATGGCCTCTGCATTAGCTCCTGCTTCTTTACCTGCTTAGTTCCAGCCCTAGCTTCCTTTGGTGATGAACAGCAATGTGGAAGTGTAAGCTGAATCTTGCTTCTCAGTCATGATGTTTTATGCAGGAATAGAAACCCTGACTAAGACAGGTTATAATTTTCATAGTAAAATTCTTTCTACTCAGAAAGATGAGTGGCTAATGATAGAATGGAGATCAACCCCTTCCCCCAACATGGCCAAGTGATTTTTCCAAATATTTTCAAGTGCATAGAGACTATAGTTTATTAAAATATTTTTAAAAAATCTTTACTTATCTGTGTGGGCATTTCTCTGCCACAATGAGCTGTGAGTGGATGGGTGAGTAGAGACCAGAGGACCACACATAGGGAGGAGTCTTTTCTTTTTCTACCATGTGGATTCTGTCAATTTAACTCAGGTCATCAGGCTTGGCAGCAAATGCTAAGGAACTATCTTGCTGGCCCTTGAATCTTAAAAAAATTACTAATTTTATGTGTAATTTATATGTGCCTGTAGTTTATGTATGTACACCATGTGTACATAGGAGCCAGAAGTCAGGTGAGGAGGGAGTTAGATCTCTGGACTGAAATTACTGAAATTACTGGCTGTTATGAGTCATCCGTGTGGGTGCTGGTAACCAAGCTCTAGTTCTCTGTAAGATCAGCAGCTGCTGAGTTCTCTCTTCAGGCCCTCTTCTTTTTCTTATTTATTTTATTTTATTTTATTTATTTATTTTTTTTTGAGAAAAGATCTTGTTTAGCTGAGAATGACTTTGATTGAGTTCCTGATCTTGTTTCCACTTCCCAGGTGCTGGCAGTTTGTGAGTTACTGCCAGGCCTATTTTTTTCTAATAATTCTTATTAAAAACAATTATTTGCCCTTTCTGTACCTTTTTTTTTTTTTTTTTTTAATGGAGAGGCAGGTGAGGAGGAATCAGACAACTGAGAACTTAATTCTTGTGTTGGAAATGCATGAAGCAGCCCTGGGTTTGATCCCCAGCCACATAACCAGGGTGTGGTAGTTAGTATATACCAGTAATTCCAGCAGTGATGGTTCTCATTAGATCAGAAAATCAAGGTTATCTTCAGTTATGTAGTGAGTTCCAGGCCAGCCTGAGCTACACAAGACCCTGCCTCAAAACAACAGAAAAAGAGCAGCAATTCTTGTCAGCTTTTTTTTTTTTTTTTTTTTTCCAAGACAGGGTTTCTCTGTGTAGCCCTGGCTGACCTGGCACTCACTCTGTAGACCAGCCTGGCCTCGAACTCAGAAATCCGCCTGCCTCTTCCTCCCAAGTGCTGGGACTAAAGGCGTGCGCCACCACTGCCCAGCGGCCGTCAGCTTCTTTTAATATTTTTATCAGTTTGTCCTGTCATAGTAGAAGTAATCTCTCTTACATATCCACAGGTAGTGTCTTTGGTCTTTGGTGGCTGAATAATGGGCTGCTGTGGTAAGAGAAAGCTTACCAAGTCCACTAGAAATAGTCTTTAAGAATGTTTATAGAACACTGGGCTTGTAGTCAGTAATGTGTCCTCCCAGGGTGTCTCTGTTTAGGCTGTCCTGGAACTCATTCTGTAGTTCAGACTGTCATCTAACTCAGAGATCTATCTGCCTCTTCCTCCTAAGTGCAGTGATTAAGGGCATGTTCCACCACTCCCTGGTTGGAGTCATATTCACTGTACTCTCCTACAGAATGGTTAGGTAAGAGCTTTGTGGGCTGTGGTGTCTCAGACCTATAATCTCAATACTTGGTAGGCAAAGGCAGGCTGTATAGATAGACTCTGTCTTGCAAAGAAAAAGAAATGAGTGATGTTAGGTTATTTACTTGCAACCTGTTACTATCTCAGACAAAAGGATGGGAAGATTTTGGGGATCTTTCCAACCATTTTGTGCTCAACAGAGACCTATCTTGGCCAAAGTGTGTCATTTTCTGGATTTTACTTATATGGAAAATACCTAGTTGTATACAAAGATAGAGATCAGAATGCTTCAAAAGTTTTTAGTGGGTATAGTGATACACACTTTTAATCTCAACACTCTAGAGGCAGAGGCAGGTGAATCTCTGTGAGTTCATGTCCAGCCAAGGAAGACTATAGAGTGTGGCTTTGTCTCAAACACAAAAAAGTTTTTTTGGGGGGAGCTGGAGAGATGGGTCAGTGAGTAAAAAACTCTCAGCACCAGGCCTGTGACCTGAGTTTGATCTTCAGAAACCACATGGTAGGAGAGAATCAAGTTCTGTAGGTGACCTCCACATTCCTGTAGGTGACTTCCATATAAGTATCAAGGTACATGTTCCTGTACTCATGTATGCGCACACAGTAAATAAAGTTTAAAAAAATTTGACATAGGGTCTCATAGCCCAGGCTGACCTTGAGACCCAACTGTAATCTTTACCACTTGAGTGCTGGTGGTTATAGGTATGTGCCACATGTCCAGCCAGAATTCTTTGTTTGAAAGTTAAGGGTTAGTTAATTATTGTTAACCCTAACCCTAACCCTGATGACCTGAGTTAAATTGACATTTTAATATTCTAAATTGACATGGACTAATTTGAGTAGGAGGAAGAGTGGGCTGGAGAGATGGCTCAGTTCTCAGTACTCACTCTGGACAGCTCACAATTCTGTGTAAATCTGGCTTCAGGGCTCCTTTTTTTTTTTGGGTTTTTCGAGACAGGGTTTCTCTGTGTAGCCCTGGCTATCCTGGAACTCACTCTGTAGACCAGGCTGGCCTTGAACTCAGAAATCCGCCTGTCTCTGCCAAGTGCTGGGACTAAAGGTGTGCACCACCATTGCCCTGCTAAGCTGAACATTTTTACCCTTTTTAATTCCTTAAAAAAAATCTTTGTGTGAGTGAGAGAGGAGGTCAAGGGGACAGAGAGAGACGTGACACAATGTGCATGTGAAGGTTATAGGCCAACATGGTGAAGTCAGTTCTCCCCATCCACCTTTATGTGCTTCTGGGGATAAACAGCAGCCAGCTGATATGCTTATTGACAGCACGTGCCTTAGCCCGAGAGCATATTGTTGCTCCTTCATTCCTTTTTAAAATTGCAGTGAGCCTGAACTTCAAATTAGTATTTAACCCCCCCCCCCCTTTTTGGTTTTTTGAGCGTATTTAAACTTTTAAAATTAATTTTTAAGTTTTCATTTTTAAAAAATGTGTTATGCTTTTTATGTCTGTGAAAGTGCATGCAGTTTCCCCAGAGGCCAGAAGAGGGCATTGGATCCCGTGGGATTGGAATTAAAGATGGTTGTGGGTGTTAGAAATTGAACCTGAGTCCTCTGCAAGAGACGTCAGTGCACCATCCTCCAATCCCTATTTTAAGTTTTAAGAAATCATAAAATAGTTTTAACTGTGTATGTCCTCACCAGTAAATATTGATACTTTTTAGGGGATATTTTTGACTTGCAAGTGTGAGAAATAAGAAAGACTTTTAAAAATGACAGCATACTGTAGTATGCTTTATGTCCATGTATTATTTGATCACAGAAACTACTGAACTGTTCTCTAATAAAAAATGGCAAGGCATATGGATGTGTGTGTTACAGTTTTGGTGTAACTATTTCTATATTAATGGCTTTAGAGGAGGAAAGCTATACAGCTTAGTGGAAGTCAGTGGGATGATGAAATTGGTCTATATAGTTCGTTTTCGTGGTAAGCTTGAAGAAAATCAAAACCAAACAGAAAGGCTGCTGTAAACTATAAGCTGACCCTGATAAATACTGTTTATTTAGAAGTAGAATGCTTGTGAGGAGTAAGACGATGAAGGTGGGGAGCTGGACTTGGAACTGCACTGTTGGCTTTGGCCATAATTGAAATGTAATTGGAATGGTTTGAGGAGCTGTTGAAGTCTTTCTAGCAGCAAATTGGCTTCAGTCAGGAAGAATTAGTCTGTTAGTTCTTGAAGGGTGTGTATATATTGTAAGTACAGTTGGGAAAGCCTAGACAAGAGGCTACTGAGGACCTAAGTCATGTATTCTGTGTTCTGTTTACAGTGCATGATTGAAGCTTACTTAAAACTGTTCCCAATATGTAGAAACTTGGGCTAGCATAAGCCTTTCATTTGTTGTCTAGTGTTGGTTAAGGGTGACCACTTAGGTGAGCCGACATGTCATGTTATATGTCATGTGACCATACTGTCTTTTAGGAATTCTCACAGTGCTATGGTTTTCTGCTTCCCCTATCTTAGTTACCAAAAAACTGATCAGAGGAGTTGTCCTTGATGGAGTCACACAAGTTGTGTTTCAGTTCTTTTCATACTGTCGTCAGTTTGATTACCTGAAGTTGGCTTTGTTTTCTTAAAGCTTGTTGTAATTTTGGAATTACAAAATAAGATAGAATTTCTCTTGTATCAGGACCTAAAAGCAGAATTTAGAAAATTTGTAGTTTAATCCTTACACAAAATATCTCAGCTTACTATATTTTGTTTCATTTTGTCTTTAGAGTGTAACCAGCTTAGAGAATTTGCTTACTCAGAACTGTTTGGCTTTAGAAAGTTAGTTCTGTTCCCTCATCTGTTTATTGAGTGAACTTTATCAGTGTGTATGGTTCATTTTTGAGTTAGTGATTTTTTTTTTTTTTGATGGATGTGTATACCTCTGTAACCACCACTCTCGACCAGAAGGCCGACTTTTTAGTTGGATTCCCTGTCCCTGCCCCTGCTACCAGTAGCAGCATATGGTGATATGGTGAGAGCATGCAATATGGTGAGAGCATGCAATGGCTTTTTTTTTTTTTTCACATCTTTAATTTTTTGTATGTGTGTGTGTGCATGCGCACGTGCACACAGGTGCCTTATCATTTATGGAAGTCAAAGACCATTAGATATGGTATTAAGTGCCTTTAACCAATGAACCATTTTGCTGGCCCTGCCTTGAAATCTTTTGCAGAGAGGACATCTTTACATGGTGTGTCAGGATTTATTATCAGTTTGGTCTTTATTAAGGTTTTGGGTCTTACCATCTTCAGTGTACTTCTGTCACACTATTGCTATAAACATTGCTTGCTTGCTTGGAGTATCTGAAGAGTACTGTGAAGTTTCAGATGGTAGACCTACAGCATTATTATTTTTGGGTGTATGGGTTCTGGACCACATAGGAGGTCCTCATTTGGCAAAGTTTATTCTAGGAGCTACAGATTTCCTGGCCCTCTCTCACACTCTTGCTTTTTTCTGTTTTTCAGCTTCTTTTGACTAACTGGGATCCTTTTGCCTCTGTGATCTGTTTTTCTAAAGTATGATTTCACTGATCTCAGTAAAAGCCAAAATGTTCTTGTCACATCAGTTACCCAGATTGGTGAGAACAACTCCAGCCTCCCCCCAAACCCTGTGTGTGTGTGTGTGTGTGTGTGTGTGTGTCTGTCTGTCTGTCTGTCTCCTTGAGGCACCTCTTCATCCCCAGCTCCTTGTTGCCACAGGCTGTTTGCATTTGCTGTATTCTTGCTGCAAAGTGGTAGCTGCAGCTGCTGTGAAGTTTGTCTTTCCCAGAGTGTTCAACCTAGCTGCTCTTACATTGTTGAGAAGGGTACAGACTTTAACATTGTATTCTGAATTTTCTTCATAGTACTTACTTAACCATTACCCCAAATCTTCATGTTCATATTCCTCAATCAAGCCTAATGTATGGGAATCTTATATAAGTCATGTTTTGCTATCCCCTTCCATTCTACTAGTGCATCAAAAATAGTATGTAGTCTTTCATCTCTCTTTAAAAACAATTTTGAGACAGGGTCTCACTATGTCATTCTGGCTGTCCTTGAACTCACAGAGATCTCCTACCTTTGTCTCCTGAGTGCTGGGATTAAGATATGTAGCACCATGCCTGGCTTCATTCTATATTTGAATGCCAATATAATTGTACCCTGCTATCTGTAGAGAGGCTTGGCTCCAAGACTCCACTCAGATATCCAAATTCTTGAATGCTGACATACCTTCTTTAAAGTAGCACAGAATTTTCACAGACACTTTAGAGCAATAGTTCTCAGTCTGAGTTATGACCCTTTGTGAGTTGGATGACCCTTTCACAGGGGTTGCGTGTGTATTCAATATCCTGCCTATCAGATATTTACATTTTAATTCATAACAGCAAAATTACAGTTGTGTAGTGGCAATGAAAATAATGTTATGGTTGGAGGTCATCTCAACTTGAGGAACTCTATTAAAGAGTTGCAGCACTAGGAAGGTTGAGAACCACTGGGTTAGAGCATCTCTGGATGCCTTATGTTCCCATTGCAATGTCAATGTGTGTTGATTAGAGAATGATAGCAAAAAAAATTCCACTGTACACTGCCAGTGCATATGCAGTGTTTTTCAGGTACTCTTTGGTCATACATCATAGATTGGTAGAGGCAGAACTTGCAATTCACAAGTTTTTTCCCCTACATAACTCCTGAGTTTATAAACGTGTTACCTTAGAAAGCATTTGAAGGAGGTTTTTTTGTTCTTGTTAGCAGGCTGGTTAGCCAGAGGCAGTAAATTATACAGCTGATCAAACAGCTGCAAGGAATGGTCCATGGTAGCCAGGTCCTTAATAGAATGAAGGCTATGTTAATTAAAATTCATAGGTTTTATTAATCTTGAAAAATACCTTGCTCATATTTTGAAATTCTTTTCTACATTTGTCTCTTACCCCATGTCTGCTATGGGTGCTGATGTCCCAGGGCAATGGCAGTTCTGAACTTGGAGGAATGAAACCCTGCTTCCCAGAGCCAACAGATTTTGAAACAGTGCATTGCTGTATTCATTTTGATGTCTATATCCTTTCAAAAAGTAAAATTAATTCTGGTAAGCTAGAACTGATACTCAACATTTTTCATCATATAGCTAGGACCTTGCCTCTTTTCTGACTAGATCACTGGTATCACAAAATACCTGTTTAGTTGAAAAGAAAGCAGTCTTGAATATGTTGTAAAAAGACCAGATGCTCTTCTTGCCTTGTCTTTACTGTTCTTAGGGTACCTGAGGAAAAATGAAGGTGGAGTAGGTTCTCAGTGGCAGTAGGCCCATGGAACTTGAGGCAGAATGCTTATTCCAAAGTCAGGTTTAAAAGGAGCCACTAAAAATGATTATGTCATTGTTTGGAATATTAGCAATACTATAATATATAACATGTTCCATTTTTAAAAACACTGAAGTTATAAAATGAACTTAGGAGTAATAATAAAGGGTGTGTGTAGTAATTGGCTCACTGGCTGTAACAAGTTTTCCTTTAAAAAAACCTTTTCATTTGTTATGTGCATGCATGTGTGTGTATCACACATGGGTGGAGGTCAGAGACCAATTTTGTGGAATTTTTTTTTTCCCTTCCAGAGATCAGATTCAGGTCATCAGGTTGACATAGTGAGTGCTTTTACCTGTTGAGATACCTTGTCAGACCTAAAACCAAGATAAATTTTCATTGTTTTTTAAAGGATATATGACATCAAAACTTAAGTCTCTTCTAAGCATGTGGCGTTCTTGGTATTACTTAGTTATAAAATAAGGTGGGGTGATAGATTGTACTATAGTGTAATGGTGTGTTTTCTAATCTGTGTCCTTGAACCAGAAACCAGCTTTATATTGCTTAGTAAGGGATTTCAGCATAGATGTGAATCTGTTTGCTTTTCTCTTCATGTCTTACTAATTCATCTAAGAACTTGCTACCAAGTGCTGGGCATGGTGGTATGTTTTTAGTCCCAGACACAGAGGTCAGACCTCTGATTTCAAGGCCAGCCTGTTCTACATAGGGAGTTCCAGGCCAGTCAGAGGTTATACATAGGGAGACCCTGTCTCAAAACAACATTAAACAAAACAATTGGCTAGTAGTTTTAAGTATAAACTAGGGAAAATAATCTAATCTTTGTAACTTTGGATACATTTGGAGGACAAGGGCATGGATTAAATTGCTACTGTGTTGGTTTATGGGTAGTGTGTAGTTAGCTTAACTTTCATCATACAATTAGAAATGAATTCTTTTGAGAAGATCATTGAATCTTTCCTCCCCTAATCTAGTGCCTGTGTGTATGTACATAGTTTTAATAAGGCAGTAGGAGGAGCCAGCGTCAAGGGGACGTTGTATTCTGAGGTGGAACAGCTTTACATCCTTTGTGTCTTTTTTGTTGTTGTTGCTTTTCAAGACAGGGTTTCTCTGTGTAGCCCTGGCTGTCCTGGAATTCACTCTGTAGACCAGGCTGGCCTCGATCTCAGATATCAGATATCCGCCTGCCTCTGCCTCCCGAGGGCTCGGATTAAAGGCGTGCACCACCAGTGCCCCGTGTGTCTTTTCTTAATAGTTGACTTATAACATTATGCCTTCTGAGATTTATCTTTTTTAAATTAAAAAAAATTTTAAAAATGTTTATATGCACTACTGCGTGTTTATGAGGATCAGTGGGAGCTGCTTCTTTCACCAAGTGTGTCCTGGGAGGGAGATTGAATTTAGTTCATTAGTCTTTTTTTTTTTTTCTTTTAATTAAAAAAAAATACTTTATGTGTATGGGTATTTTGCCTGTGTGTATCATCCAGCGCTCTTAGAAGCCAGAAGATGGTATTGGATTCCCTCTGGAACTGGACTTACAAATGGTATGAGCTACCTTGCAGGGGAACTTGAAGCCAGGTTCTCTGGAAGAGCAGCTAGTGCTCTTAACTGCTGCTGAGCCTGCTTTCCAGCCCTAGTTCATCAGTTGTGACAGCAGGCATCCTTACCAGCTCCCAATACTTGTCTTTTTAAATAGTGTTTACTACCCCAGAATATTTAAGGAGATTGTCCTGTGGGCGTTACTAGAGATATTGAATCAGTTAATTGAAAAATTTACTTACTGTCTTTGATTTTATCGGCAAAGTTAGAAAGAAAATCAAGGTGTTCTAGATGCTGCTTCAGGATTATTTTAATGCATAAACTAAAAACTGCCTCTAGATGTTTTTGGCAGTCTTCCTCTGTAGAGAGCCACTGATGTAGATTCTAAGCTTAAATGCCTTTTCTTGTTTGTCTTAGTGTTTAAACATGTTACAAGTTAGGCTGTATCAGATAGTTGCTTAGAAAGGTTGGTGTCCCTGACCTATGGTACACCATCTCTCATGGCTATACTAATTTGATAAGATTTTCTTTCTCCTTTCATCCCTCCTTCTCTCCGTCCCTTTGTCCTTCCCTTGTCCTCCTTTTATAGAATTACTTATGTGTATAGCGTTGCTCATATGTTGTGTGCATCTTATGAATGGTGCACAAGGAGGTCAGAAGAAGGTGTCCGATCCTCTGACAACAAGGTTGTTGTGCTGGAAGTTTATACCTGTTTATTGTTGGTTTGGGCGGCACCTGTATGTTACTGTCCAAGTTCTTCTGGGTGCTTTGGCCAGATGGAGTTATGGATGGTTACTAGTTGCCATGTGGGTGCTGGAACTTGACCCTGGGTCCTTTGGAAGAATAGCATATACTGTTAACAGATAAGCCATCTTTCCAGTCCAAGAGATTGTTGTTGTTGCTGTTGTTGTTTAAGTGTACATGTCCAAGTTTCCAACAGTATCACCCTGAACATGCTCCATGTCATCCTAAAGTGACATGTCCCAATTACACATTTATCGGTGCAAATGATTTTTTGGCACTACATCCTTTTGTCTCACATGAAAATTAGCATTTTAAAAAAAGATTTATTTTATATGAGGACACTGTAGCTGTCAGACATCCCAGATGGTTGTGAGCCACCATGTGGTTGCTGGGAATTGAACTCAGGACCTCTGGAAGAGCAGTCAGTCCTTGAAAATTAGCATCTTTCACTTTGCATTTATTTTTGCTGTTTGTTTTTAAGACAGAAACTCACTGTGACTTAGTGCTGCTTTAGTGCTGCTTAAATTTTTAATTTTGCATTATCCTTCAGTGGTCCACTAATGAGAATTTAGTGAGACTATTCAGTTATCAGAATAGGTAATAGACTATTACAAACTTACGGAATAATAATTATTTATTTAAAATAAGGTGTCGTGTGGACTATCAGAAATTTCTCAGGCATTGTCAGTGGCAAGATCGATGTTGTGCTAGAAGCTTATACCTGTTTATTGTTGGTTTGGGCGGCACCTGTATGTTACTATCCCAAGTTCTTCTGGGTGCTTTGGCCAGATAGTTTTCAGCTTCAGTTTTTCCTATGGACTATTTCTCAGGTCAGCAACCTGTTTCACTGGAGGTGTACTGACATTAAGCCAGTGCGATGGCTCTGTTTTCTTATAAAATGGCTAAACATGATGGGCAGTATAAAGCATGACATGCTGAATTATTCAGAACAAATCTTGCTTTCTTTGATAACCTTACCATAAGGAGTTTTTTTATTTTTTGAGATGTGTGTTAAGAGTGCGTTTTGCCATTGAGCTTCTGCCCTAGCGTAAGGGCAAATACTGGGGAAAAAAAAAAAAAAAAATGAAAATGATGGAAGTAATGCTGTGTAGTTCTTTTGGTTTTGACAAATGAATATAGTAGTGTAACTACTATAACCAGGCTATAATTATTCTCCCAGAAGCCCCTGTGTCCTTTTGTAATCAGTTTCTGCACCTAGCCAATGCTTCTTAATGGTTTAGAATGTCCAAGTAAGAATGTGGTTGGTTTTTGAGGAGGTGGTAAAATTCGATAAAATGTACCATTTGCTGACATCACAGTGTTATGCAGTCATTGAGCACTTTTATTTAGTTTTCAGTAACCCCATAGCCATTAAGCAGTCATTCCACATTCTCACTTTGATCCAGCGCATGACAACCACAGTCTTAACCTTGTGAATCTGTTCAGTCATATGAGTAGAATTGTGCAGTCTGTATCCTTTTGTATCTGGCTAATGTCACTTAGTCTGATGTTTTCCACATTAACCCAAGGTGTTGCCTGTGTGAGCACTTATTTCTTCTTACTGCTGAATCATATTCTGTTTTTTGATGCCTTGCGTCTCTGTCTCCTGCCAGTAGACATATAGATGTTCACCTCTTGACTAATGTAACTGTTGTGCTAGAACTTTGCTTTTATTGCAACATGTATTTTCAATTTTGGGCATATACCTTGAGATTTGCTGGGCTACATATAGTTTTCTGCCTTTTGAAGGATGGTCCAACTTTTCTGAAGTGGTTTTAGTATTTTACATTTCCACAGCAATGCAGAAAGGCTCTAATTTCTCTATTTCTAATAAAACCTTGTTCTTTTTGTTTTTCAGTTTTAAAATTCTGATTATTGTAGTTAGTAAATTTTCCATGTAGTTTTCATCTGTATTTTCCTAATTATGGATGATATTGAATGTTTTCATGTGTTCATTGACCCTTTGTCTCTGTCTCCCTTTCCTGCCTCCTTTATTTCTTGCTCTTGAGTGTGTCACTGGGCTGCCTGGATCTTGTGTTCTTTCTGGTTCTCCTACCACAGCCTCCTGAACACATGCTCCATAGTGAAATTAGATCTTTGTAGTTAGATCTAGTATAGTTAGATCTTTGAGCTAAAAGACAAAACTTAATAAATTTCCTCTCACCACCATCTTCTAAATTCCCATCCTCTTTTCTGCCTTCTTTTCTCCACATAGCAAAAACTGCATTTGTTCTTCTGTCTGGAAGAACATGTGGTGTAAGCTAGTGCCTCCTGTTGTTAGTGGTAACAGCTCAAGCAAGTGAGCAGCTGAAACCATTCTATAGCTAGCTAATTAACTAACTAATTAATTAATGTGTGAGTTTGAAGAAGGAGCTAATGGGATTTTTTCTGAAATTACACACCATTTTTACACCCTGTCTTAGTCACTGTTCTATTGCTGTGAAGAGACACCACGACCAAGGCAACTCTTACAAGAAAAAGCATTTAATGGGGGTGGGGTGGGGGGCTGATTGCAGTTTCAGAGGTTTAGTCTTACTATCATTATGGTGAGGAACATGGTAGGAACATGGGAGTCGTAATGCTGGAAAAGTAGTTAAGAGCCACATCCTAATGGTGGGGTTCGGGGGGAACTGAACCTGGTGTAGGCTTTTGAAACATCAGATGTTACCCCTAGTGATACCCTTCTTTGAGCAAGGCCACACCCACTCCAGTAAATCCACACCTTCCAATTTTTTCATGTGGCTCCATTTCTTTGTGACTAAACATTGAAATATATGAGCTGATAAAGGTCATTCTTAATTCAAACCACAACAGCGTTTAGATTATACAATTTAGAGTAGTCTTTTTCTAGATTTATTTATTTTGAGACTGGGTCTGGTCTCTATGTAGCCTCTGCCTTCTGAGGGCTGGAACTAAGTCATGTGCCACCATGCCTATCTAGATTATAGATTCTTAAGAGAGTTGGAAATATCTTTTGTAAATCGTTTAAAAGATGTGTGTGAGTGCTTGAGTCCTCTTCTGGTATGGAAGTAGAGATCAGAGGACAACTTGTAAGAATTGGTTTTCTCCTTTCAACATGTGCTTCTGAGGTTAGGGATTGAACTAATGTCATCAGTTTTGACTGCAAGTGTCTGTACTTACTGAGTCATCTTCCCAACCCTCTTTTGTAGTCTTTAGCTCTCAGTGCTTTTTGTAAAAGGTCCAAGAAAATGTTGGTATTCTTCCTTCTTTGTTTTGTTTGACAGTTGGGGACTGAACCAAGATTTCATGCCTTCTGTGTCGTGTGCATTACTATTGAGCTAAATTCTCAGCCCAGAAATGTTGATTTTACTGGAAGGATTTGGAGAGGAAGTTAGATTTCAGCTGAACTACAAAGTTGAACAAAAAGTCCCAGTGACATAATTTAGTCAACAGGTATATGCTGTCTAGGCAGTGTGGTACCTAACAGGCCTCTTTTACACTTTCTTTGTAGAGTACAGTTAGTAAGAACTGAGGGAAAAACCATTAGGCCTTCTGAACTGCACAAATACTGATGGCTCCTAAGGAAACTTAGGAATCTGAACTTTGGCAAAAGAAAGTTGAGTGAAGCTTGGGAAGATAATAGATCTTGGATTTAGAAATCTGGAGGGCAGAGGCAGGAGCAGGAGTCATATCGGGTGGGAGTTGAGAAGCTGGAAGGGGTAACGAAATGGGCGAGGGGAGTACAGACATCTTGGATAGGTTGGCCACAGAGAGCAGATTATGTGGTACAGAGGCATGTGGGCTTGTTGGAGTGTGTGTGTGTGTGCGCGCGCGTGCGCGCGCGCGTGCATGCACGTGCACGCTCTTATATCTTTTAAATGAAAGACATTAAGTTAGGAAATTTCACATGTTTAAGAAGAAATTTTAGCTGTGTTGAAAAGAGAAGTAAGTACCTGAAAAATTGAGAGGAATTAGAGGAGATGGAGGTACAGGATTGGGTGCAGATATGTTACCATATGTCTCTTGGCAAAGGCTGGAGTCTGTATATGGGTTGGGGTTAGGAGGATATTTTAGACTCAGAAGAGATTGGGGAGGTCTGGGTAGTTTGTTGGCAAGGTTATGCTTCTGAGTGAGTAGTTGATCATTGGATTTATTTGGGGTTGGGCTTTTGCCATCTTGATGTGAAGAAAATCATAAGCACGATTAAGGAACATGGCAAGGCTCTTATGTCACAGTGTAAGCTGGTTATAGGAGGTTGTTTGGATTAGATTGAATTACAGAGCCTTTGTAGCTACATCTACTTTAAAGACTCAAACCAAACAAGACACCAGGCAGAGCAGCATTGAGAAAGAACATTTGGAGACTAAAAAATGGATATAGGACTTTAGCTAAAAGAGTGAAATGAAGTCATATGTGGTGGCATGTCTTTAATTTTAGCACTTGGAGGCACAGGCAGGCAGATCTGAGTTTGAGGCCAGCCTGGTATATAAGGTTCCAGGAGGGAGGAAGGGAGAGAGGGAAAGTGTACTGAAAGGCAGCTCTTATAGGTGGGTAGGGTGAAGGTTTCAGTGGAGTTTGAGGAACTTGGCTGTGAAGAATCTGGACAATTACTGATTGAGATGGGATGTGCAAGACAGGCTCTCATGTGGCCCAGTCTGCTCTTCAAATTGCTGTGTAGGTGAAGCTGTCCTTCAATTCTTGATCTTCCTACCTTCACTCCTAAGAGCCAGGATTCCATGTGTGCCTGGACAGGGGTGTTGTTCATGTGCTCTTGCAGGTGGTGTGGTGAAGAGTGGTGAAGTGGAGAAGTCTGGCCCACAGAAGGAAAGGGTGTTTGGGAGACAGGTGAGACTTAGGGTCCAGGTGACTTCTTTAGGAAGGAGTTTTACTTATTTTCTAATGAAGATGGAAAAGGCTATATGTGCATATGGAGATGAATTTGGATTTATGGGGAGACCGTTAGTAGTCAGTAGTACAGCTGGGAACTTTAGGTCAGTTAGGGAACCTCACTTACCCAACCCATAAAACAAAATTAATAGGGTTGTGGTAAAGATGAGATGGTGGATGTTACTTTAATCACTGCTGTGATAAAAATATTTGACAAAAGCAGCTCAAGGGAAGGAGGACTTATTTTGGCCCATGGTTTCAGAATGTCTCAGTCCATCGTGGGAGGATAGGCATGGTGGCCAAAGTAAAAGAGCATGGCAGAAAGAAGTCAGGGATAATACATTCCCAAGGACCTGCCTTCAGTGACCCTCTTCTTATAGTGAAGTCCTAAAGCAGTGCTTCTCAACTTTCCTAGTGCTGAAACCCTTTAATACAGTTCCTCATGTTGTGGTGACTTGCAACCACGAATTATTTTTGTTGCTACTATATAAGAGTACTTTTGCTACTGTTATGAGTTGTAATGTAAGTATCCGTGTTTTCCCATGGTCTTAGGTGACCCTGTGGAAGTCGTTTGACCTTCAAGAGAGTTTCACCCATACGTTGAGAACTCCTGTTCAGAAAGTCCTGTAATCTCCCAAAATAAGACTACCAAGTGGGGACAAAGCATTTCCAATATGATTATGTGAGGGCTTTTCAGATGTGAACCTTTGATTAGGCTTGTTGCTCTTAGGAGCTCATTGTGTTAGCACTTCTTAGCGTGAAAGTACAGTCTCTAAACCCGTGTAGCATTGAAGGTCTTGTTATAGATTACAGCAGAGCAAAGGAATGTGAGGGAGCTGTTCACTAGCCTCTTCTCTGAAGACAGTTATGCACATGAAGCAAAGGTTACAACATAAAATAATTTCCTCTAGTGATTGTACCTTCCGTTTAATCATTATCTGTCAACTAACATGGTATTTGAAGTGCCTTGGAAGTCACATTTCTTTGGTCATATTAAAGTTATACTTTACCAAGAAATTGTAGTAAGTACATTTTTAATATTGCAAAGTTGATGCAAATTCATTTGTAATTGTGAAATGAAACAACGTTGTTGTTTTTTCTTTTTCTTTTTTTTTTTTTGTTGTTGTTGTTGTTTTTTCATGACAAGGTTTCTCTGTGTAGCCCTGGCTATCCTGGAACTCACTTTGTAGACCAGGCTGGCCTCGAACTCAGAAATCTGCCTCCCAAGTGCTGGGATTAAAGGTGTGCACTACCACTCCCTGGCAACAGCATTGTTTTATTAAACATGAATATAATTTTTTAAAGAAGAGTTTTGTAAGTTTTGGATGAGTATAGTCAGTGTTTTTTCTTTTTCTTTTTCTTTTTTTTATGTTTGTTTTGTTTTTTGTTGTTGTTGTTGTTGTTTTTTTGAGACAGGGTTTCTCTGTATATAACCCTGGCTGTCCTGGAACTCACTCTGTAGACCAGGCTGGCCTCAAACTCAGAAATCCGCCTGCCTCTGCCTCCCAAGTGCTGGGATTAAAGGCGTGCGCCACCACTGCCTGCCGCTAGTCAGTGTTTTTTATAGTGTAGGTCTTTTTTTTTTTTTTTTTTTTAAATGTAGTTACAGGTGGAGGGAGTATAGTCCCCTAATACTGTCCTTACTTCTGACACTAGTTGCAAGTAAAGCCCTTATATATCAGGCTTACAGCTTATTACCACAGAAAGTGTTCATATTAATGTTAGTGATGGACACAGGGCAGAGTCCAGAGAAGTTCCAGGTATGGAGTGTGCAGTTGTCCTTTCCTTGGAGAATCACAGATGGCGTGACTTCCTGATGGTATCTGTATGTTTAATAGTATCCAACTGGGACGCTTGCTCCAGCTTTTGTGGGAATTTTTATTGAAGCTGTTTAGCTAATTACCTGCATAGTTATCTTAGTTTCTAGCCCTCTGGAGTTTGATCTATGTAATTCGAATGTTCTATTAAGTCATACCAGTCCACATTGTTGTGAGGCTTAGACTCTCCTAGGTGAACAAAAAGAACCTTCCTAGGCATGACTGACATTCCAAGATTCTAGAGATTACCTACTAGAATCCATGGCTAAAAGCTGGAACTTCTTTGGGATAGGTAAAAATATATTTTGTTTTCAATCAGTCTAGACTTACTAGATACTGAGTTACAATAAAAATAGGTAACAGAACTTAAAAATAAGTAATTAAAATTTGGTATTATAGTCTTAGATAGTTTAGGAAAATTTTCTAAGAAATTGTATTATTTATATTTTTAATATGGTAAAATTGATACAAATTCATTTATAATTTTGAAATGAAAAGACATTCTGTTAATTTGAACATTACAATTACTACTACTATTTTGTTTTTGTTTTTTTGTTTTTAGGGACAGGGTCTCTCTGTGTTAACAGAGCCCTGGCTGACCTGGACTAACTTTGTAGACCAGGCTGGCCACAAACTCGCAGAGATTCACCTGCCTCTGCCTCCTCAGTGATGTGTGCCACCATACCCAGCCTTGAATGCAGAAAGTTTTTTCAAGAAGAGTTTTGTATAAAGTTTGGAAAGCTGGCTAAGCAATGAAGAGGACTGGTTCCTCTTGCAGGGGACCCAGGTTTTATTCCTAGCACTTAATGGTGGCTCATAACCATCTGTGTAACTCCAATTCCAAGGGAAACTTATATCCTCTTCTGGCTTCTGCAGGAGCCAGATAAGCATGGAGTTTACATACATACATGCAGGCTAAACGTTCATAGACAAAGAATAAAAAATAAAATTAAAAGGAAAGTGTCTGAGTTTCCTACATAACCAATCTTTCAGCACTAGACTCCTCCTTAGGACTATATTTCTAATGTGACAGTGCTGTTCTTGAAGCCCTGGGTTCTTGTCTTTTCTTCTCCTTCATGAAAACATGTTTGAATTCAGGTAAGAGACTGTCCTGGTTAGTGTTTGGTCACCTCGACACTAGAGTTATTTGGGAAGAGGGAACCTTGATTGAGAAAATGCTAGATCAGAATGGCCTGGGGGCAAAGCCTATGTGGCTTTTTTTTTTTTTTTTTTTAAGGACCTGCTCACTGTGGGCAGTGCCAACCCTGGGCAAGGTGATCCTGAATTTTATAAGGAAGCCAGGGGAATCAGTTTCCTCCATGGTTTCTGCTTTCCTTCTGCCTCCAGGTTCCTGCCTTGGGTTCTTACTCAGACTGCTCTCAGTGATGGAGTGTGATCTGAGAGTTGTAAGCTGAACTAATAATCCCTTCTTCCCCTGGTTGCTTTTGGTCATGGTGTATTACCACAAGAACAGAAAGAAACCCTAAGACAGAGACATTATGGGGACCGTATTAGATTTAAACTTTAAAAGATACATGATTTTTATGCAGAATGAGCTGCTGGCATTTCCTTCAGCAGCTGTCTTTTGTGTATCACTGTTGCAGAGAGTATATATTCTTACCTCATTGCTCTCATTTCCTGGTTTATATCCATTACAAATTAGCTCTAGCCATGGGGGTGAAATCTCTTCAGCCCAGGTTAAAAAGAGCTTAATGTGATGATGCTTATTCCAGTGGCACCACTAGATGTGGTGTTTGCATCAAGTCATTTTAGGGTCCTTTATGGAAATGCTTCCTCATAGGGAATTTCCTGACTCCACATTTTCTAGAGGTGGCTTTTTGGGGGTAATGGAGTTGCTCTATGTAAGTGCTTATAGGAGCTGTACCAAAGACTATCCAAGAGATACTGTCTCCTATCTGTGGCAGAGGTATGAGAGCTGAAGATTTGAGTCACCTGAAGTCAATGGCCTCCTAGATTTATACTTTTGCTGGATTTTGAATATAGGTAAATAAAATGATTAACTGTATTCACACGGGATCTATATGTTACAGTTAAAATTTAAATTCTTACAGATTCACTTTTTTTTTTGATTGCCGCTTAAAGAATCTTTGTCCTCCAAGGCAGAGTGGCTTTCCATTGGGATTTTTGCTTCAGTATTTGAACTTACAGTGGCCATAGTTAATGAAAAAGCATCTAACCCATGAGTGAGATTTGCTTCATGTTTGAACAAATGCTTTAACCCGCTGTCTTCACTAATACTGTAACTGCTGTCTTACAGATTGACTTGATGCAAAACACCACAAAGGCTCCATATTACACAGTATGCGATTTTTGAGGTATGGGCTTTAGAAACTTACTACCTCTCATGTGGCATGTACATTAGGCGTTACGTCAGTTGGATCATTTTGGGGAAATTGATGCCTTTTTTTTTTTCCTCTTCACATTTTTAGAGTATTAAAGGGACTGTGGAAATAATTTTTTGATCCTTGTGTGGATTCTTAGTCTAACAGATATATTTTCTTTTTCCACTAAATTGAAACACTAATTCTGGTAGATAGCTTTTTTAGCCCTTCTAACTAGCTTGCTTAACACTGATTCCTGCCTCCTGGAGTTAAAATCTATATTTTCTGTTTTGTGTTTTGCTAAATCTTAAGTGCTTATTTCTGTTCTTAACAATTATTTTTTAGACTTTGGTGATCTTGTCTTTGTTGGTGCTAACAGCCTAACAGTTTCTTAGACATAAGCAGAATAGATAATGTAAAAGTTACTGTTTCATAAAAATTCTCAGCCATTTTGTGCATTTTGTGTCAAAATAAATGTGCTCAATGCTGGCTGGAAATAAAGGTTTGCATTGCCTGACCAGGAGGGCGTTTGGGGCTGTCCTCATAGGGTGGGTCTGGCTAGTGAGTTCTTGTTATTGCTACAGTTTTTATAAAACTAACTTTAGGATGAAAAAAATTTCATTGTTCATAACTTTTGGGATTTAAAAACCTTTGTTTCTAATGAATTGTGAAATCAGTCTTGGGTTTTGTAAGCATAACATGAAATTACATGAACCTAGTGAGTTAGAAGCTTTTGGTAGCAATTCAGTGCTTAATTCCTCATTGATGAGCATAAGTGGCTTTACGTATAGGGTGAGGACTTTTTATTGCACTCACACACTCATGAACTGCTAAGTAAGCTTTTAGCTTGGAAAACTCGAGTTTATTTTGAATTATGGCCATAATTCTTACCGTGCCCTGCAAGCTATTTATTTGTTAAGAATTCTGTATATGAGCTTTGTAACAGCCTTGTAAGTTAGATAGGTATTAATTAACATTTTATACAAGAGAAAGCAAAGGCCTGGAAAACTAGAGGCTGTGCTGTTAAAATGCTAGGGCTGGAGTCTTAGCCCAGATGTTCTCACCTTGCATATCTGCAGTCTCATATTACTGCTTTTTCACAGAAAGCGCTAGTTCGGATAGTATGGGCAACATGTGAGCATACTGAGAATAGGAAATGCCAGCGTGTGTAAATATTGATGGGCAAGTTTGTATATCAGAAGTGGTTATGTCCATACCTGGTTTGTGCATTTACTGAGTTACTGTTTTTTTCAGATTGAAGTAGGTGAAAACTCACTCTTAGATCCTCTTCTCCCCTACCCCCAACTCTGCCAGTAAGCCCATATAAGCTGTCCTTTCTATCAGTACTTTTTTGAGAAAGTAATAATGTATTAGTTGATTATGGGTAAACATGTAATATACTGTTTTTAGAGATATGAAGGATTATTTTTCAATTGTTTAATTAATCTTTATGCTTCAGTGAGCATTAATTCTTATTGACTGACTTAGCGTCTGTAATAAACTATCTGCAACCCCTTACCCCCCTGGAATTTCATGGATGATTTTATTTCTTTGCATTTGAAGAATTAGCTGTGTTTGTATGGGCACAGACTCTGCTTACTTGAAGAGGACACTCTACTCCCTTAGCAGTTTTAGCCTGCTGTGTGTGACACTGACTCAGACTTTGTAGTTAGGAGTTCAAGCTTAATTGGACCTGTTCTACATTCTACAGGAATTGCAGTAAATACAGACCAGGGTGTCCAGCTTGTTGGGGTAAGAACAGGATGACAAAGTAAAAAAGAGGCATGTATGCAAAATCCTGCTGCCTCGTGAGTTTAGGTCTTTGTTTTGTTTGTTCTGTGGTACTGGGTATTAAGCCTAGAACCTCCCCTTGTTTATGTAGCCAAGGAGCTCTAAACTGCCCTTTACCCTCCTCTCCAGTTATCAGATATTTTAAAGATTTATTTATTTTTATGTGCATTGATATTTTACCTGCACGCATGTCTCTGTGTGAGGGTGCCAGACACTCTAGAAGTAGAGTTACAGACAGTTGGGAGCTGCTGTGAGTGCTGGGAATTGAACCTCAGACGTCTGGAATAGCAGCCAGTGTGCTATTTTTTTTTTTTTTTTAAAGATTTTATTTATTTTATGTATGTGAGCACACTGTTGCTGTCTTTAGACGCACCAGAAGAAGGCATTGGATCCCATTAAAGATAGTTGTGAGCTATGTGGTTGCTGGGAATTGAACTCAGGACCTCTGGAAGAACAGTCGGTGCTCTTTACTCCAGCCCCGTAATTTTTTCTTGTTTTTCTTTTTGTTTTTTTGGTTTTGTTTTTGGTTTTTTTTGGAGGGGGTGGGTGGGTGGCTGGATTTCAGGGTATTTCTGTGTACCCCCGGGTGTCCTAGAACTCACTTTGTAGACCAGGCTGGCCTTGAGCCCAGAGGTCTGCCTGCCTGTGCCTCTTGAGTGCTGTGGTTAAAGGCGTGCACCATCACCCCAGACTTTGAGGACCACATGTTGGAGGGAAAGAACTGACTGCCACAAGTTGTCATTTTTAACTTTCATATGTTTGCTGTGGCACTCGTGGGCACATGTATTTACCCACCACTGAGAGTCACACTCACAATAAGTAATGAAATGTAATAAAAAAATTACATCAAATTTTTATGAGGCAAAGTGTCACTAACTTGCCCAGGTTGGCACCGAACTTTGTGATCGTGCTTTAATCTGAGTAGTTAAGGCTGTAGGTTTTACACCAGCCCAGAAGATATTTGTAATAGAGAAATTACTATTACTACTTACTATTAGTATTTTTTTTAAATGAATTTCTTCTTCTTGGGACAATCAAACAAGCAGCTACTTATTTGTATTTTTCATATGCTAAAATAGAATGTCTGGTTTTCTTCTGTCTTGACAGTTTATGAGTGACACCTAGAAGAATAACACTCTTGACACTCTTGTAGCTAGCCTTGGTTCTTTATTTCATTGAAGTGGACATTGAGACATAGAACTAATAGCACTAATAGGTGGATAAAGATGTTGAGTTTTGTCTTGGGCTACACCACTTGTTAATTCCCAAGTGTCAGGCATTATTCTGACAGTAATCACATTACTGATCCCAGCCTTCAGAGTCAGCATGTCCGGAATTCTGAGACCTTGCCTTCTTTTAACATTTTGTTTGCTGGGCTGGGAAGATGTGTGTAAGTGCTCTTGTTGTCAAGCTGACGACCTCAGTTTAGACTTTGGGGAACACATGTTGGAAGGAGAGAACTGACTGCCACAAGTTGTCATTGTTTTACTTTTATATGTTTGCTGTGGCACTTGTGGGCACATGTATATACCCACCACAGAGAGTCACACAATAAGTAATTGAATGTGATAAAAAAATTTAACTTTATTTTTTGCTTTTTAAATAAGTTTAGTTGGCATTCTTTTTGGCGAAGGCATTAAAATATAGCTAAGCATAAACAAGATCTTTCTTTTAGTGTTCTTATAGCCTACTAAATAAATACCAGTGCATATTTTCCTGCCAGATACCATTGAGAGTTTGGTAGATATTGCTGCAGGCACTAATTTTACAAGGAGTTTGGAGCATACATTCTCTTTGACATGCTGACACTATTTTTTATTTATAACCAGGAAGACTGACCACTTAACCTTTTCTGGAAGGAGAATGTAGGAAGAATTACTTTTTAGAATCACATCATGGGAGTGAATCCTTGAGCTAGAGTGACCACTTGTTTAGTTTTCCTGGGACAGGAAGCATGCAAAACAAACTCCTGGGGCTGAGGAGGTAGCTTTCTCCATCAAATGCTTGTTGCATGTGCATGAGGACCTGAGTTGGATTCCTAGCACCCACATAAAAAGCTGGATGTTAGTAGCTGTGTTTGTAATCACAGCTCAGGGGAAGCAGAGGTTAGGCAGGTTTGAATCTCAGGTCCCAGCAGGTACACTCCCAGGGAAGCAAAGTGAACAGCTTCTGAGGGGTAACACCAGAACTTGATCTCAACCTGTTAGTCTCCACACATATACACATATGTGCACTGGCACCTGCACACATCTCCCTTCTGTGAAAAAAGCAAATTAAGTAAATGAACAAATTAACATGAGTTGGTCAGTATAATCCAGGTAGCTCTTCCAACAGGAGAGCATGAGCCACAGACAGTCTCTTTCCAGCTGAAAGACTTAACTGGACAATGGAGTTCTTATATAGAGTTATGGCTGAGCATAAAGGTTAGAGGGAGAGATGCCATAGAGCTTTGGCTATTAAAATGTTTGCTTAAAGCTCTGATAACTAATATTTTTATTTTTATTTTTCAGAACTGATAGTGCATCAGCCGACCCAGATACTTTAAAATACTCCTCATCTAGAGATAGGGGTGTTTCTTCCTCTTATGGACTGCAACCTTCAAATTCAGCTGTGGTGTCTCGGCAAAGGCATGATGATACCAGAGGCCATGCTGACATACAGAATGACGAAAAGGGTATATAGATTTTTCTCCTGTTGGGGCATGCTTCTGTCTTAGACCCTCTTCTCTTTTCTTACCCTCTGCCATGTAACATCTAAGGTTCTTCCGGGCCACTGTCTTCATCTACTTATCCAAAATGTGCTTAAAGCATCTGTATGAATTTAACTTTTATTTCTCTACTTACCTTCCAATGAAGGAATCAAGATGGTTTGGAGTCAAGTAGCACAGGGGAGATGAGAGAATTAGGTTGAGGGAGTGAAACAGGGCCCTGTTAAGATAATGTAAACATTGCTGTTTTCAGGTGGCTACAGTGTCAATGGAGGATCTGGGGAAAATACTTATGGTCGGAAGTCGTTGGGGCAAGAGCTGAGGATTAACAATGTGACCAGCCCTGAGTTTACCGGTGTTCAGCATGGCAGTCGTGCGTTAGCCACCAAAGACATGAGGAGATCACAGGGTAAGACTTGGAACCCAGGGTTGACACATTACCCCAGATAGCCACGAGCAGATGAGTGCAGTTGTGAGTTGCAAAGCATGTGAATGGCAGCCATTTACACTCTATTTCTGTGAACTGCTGGCATGTAAGAAAGGGTTACAAGTTTGAGTAATATAGTATTTGTTTATATGTTTGAGACAGAGTTTCTCTTAAACAGCTCTGGCTGTCCTAGAACCAAACTGGCCTAGAACTCAGAGATCCACCTACCTCTGCCTCCCAAGTGCTGGGATTAAAGATGTACACCACCATGCCCAGATTCTGGGTAAGATCTTAAAGGGTTTCTGAATGGGAGTGGATGTGGTAAGTAGAGTCTTTTAAAAGTTAAATATGCCCATACCTTGCCTTTTGCAGATTTTCCATTATAAATAAACTGCTTTCAACATTCAGAATATTAAAGATAATGTGTATTTAAGCCAGGCATAGTGGTACATCCCTTTAATCCCAGCACTTTGGGAGGCAGAGGACGGTAGATCTCTGAGTTTAAGGCCAGCATGGTTTACATAGTGAATTCCAGGACAGCCAGAGCTATGTAATACCCCGTCTCAAAAACAAACAAAGTACCCAAACATATTGTATATTTCTTTCGTTAAAGGGAAGTAAAATTTTATTGGTAAAGCTTCATACAAAGTTGAGAGTGTTGGTTTTTTTGGTTTTTTTTTTTTTTGAATGATTTGTTTTATACAGTTGCTTTTTTCACAGTGTAGTTTGTTTTATGTATACCTTGTTGAACATTTTGTGTGGGTACAAATATACCGTCTTTAAAAAATGCATTTAACATAAAACAAAGACAACTAATTTCGTGGGCTAGGGAGATGGTTCAGTGGTGCACTTTTCACTCTTACACCCAGGTTTGATTCCTAACACCCTTCTGCCCAAACTAGAGAAATGATAATGTGAACAAGAGGTTTCCTGCCAGGGCATCTCTTGAGAAATAGAAACATAGTCTTTTCTGCTTATATAGACATCGTCCCTGCCTTGGAGTCATTGCCTATTCCTGATTTGTTTTCCCCTACTCCGTTTCTTTTCTCTTTTTTGGTTCTTGTTTTTTATTTTCTTGAGATGACTTCCTGTTTTTCCTTAATCTCAAAACTTGTGAACTCAGAATAGTTAGTAGTGTTTGGGACTGCAGTTAACTGCCACCATGCCCCCCTTTACCTGGATCTTGAAAATAGCTTGAAATGGAACTGAAAAAATGGTTTCTAAGCTTTTTTTCTTTCTTAGCTGGTCTTCTTCAATGAGATGCTCAGTTTGCTGTGGGTTTTTCATTCATGTTACCTTTGACAAGAGTTTTTGGGGGTCTGTGGAACTGTAAACAGGCATTCATTTGTGGATACAAAGAGCTGAACAAAGGAGAGTCCAGTATACCCTGGTTTTGATGTAATTTAGACTGCCCGATGTATACTTCAAATTTTTAGTATGCTAGGTGGCTACAAAATATTTACATTCACAGAGCGATCGATGTCGTACTCTGATGAGTCTCGACTGTCGAATCTTCTTCGGAGGATCACCCGGGAAGATGACAGAGACCGAAGACTGGCTACTGTAAAGCAGCTGAAGGAGTTTATTCAGCAGCCAGAAAATAAACTGGTGAGTAAATGTGCTTGGAGTTGCTGAGGTTTGTCAGGGTTTCCAAAGTACACAATGTGGTTCCATGTTGGGAGTTTTGGCAGGGTTTGATTTGTTTCTAGGGAAAAAATAAAGGGTTTCCTTACTTTGCACTTGGTCTATGTTAAGGCACCTTGCAATGATAGGCCCCCAATGTGTTATTTATCCATGATGGCTATTGTTGAAGTCACTTTGGTGTCTTTTTTCATAAAGTGTATTAAATTTTTTTTTTTTTTAAACACACTTTTAAGTTGTGGATAACCCTGCTGTCTGTAGGAGTTTTTTTTGACAGGGCAATGGAAACTGAGATGCTGTATAGTCATAATCTTAATGGAATGATAAGGAATGTATACAGTGCTGTTTTTAAGTAGAATCTGAAATTTCTATATTTTTTTTTAAGGTACTAGTTAAACAGTTGGATAATATCTTGGCTGCTGTGCATGATGTGCTCAATGAAAGGTAAGTAATAATGGTCACATTTAGGTGATGGTGAAGGTAATTGTGAAAACAAAGTAAACACTGGACCACATCACTAAGTCTTCTAAATTCATTATATATAAATTAATTCTTACTGACTACAAATGGAATGTACTTGAAAGAGAATCGTCTTTCCTAAACATTGGCTTCTGGAAAGGCATGAACTGATGCTTTCATGAATGAGAGCTACTGTTCCAGAGAATTTTAAAAATGCTTAGAGAGCAAAGGAAAGGGGAACTTCATTCTTTAAATAATCTCTACGCTTTGCATAGACGTGAAATGATTCCAAAGAGTTGCAGTATTGAAATACACTCAATTTAACGGATCACTGATGTTTTATTTTACATAATTACTTAATGCTGTATTTAATTTTAAGTGCTATCCTTTCCATTTTCTACTTTGGAGTCCTTACTTGGGTATTACAGAGAAATAGAGAGCATTTTCTAATAATTTCCTTATGCCTCTTTCTGTGAATCAGTTATAACCTGAAGCCTGGATTAGCACTACTGAGCTTTTTAGTATTTCTTAGTAAATGATTTTGTAAAGAAATCTAATGTCTGATAAAGGGAATTTTGAGCATTGTAGAATTCAGAGGATACAGATGTAGAAATGGGTAAAACTCCACCTTTTTATTTAGTTTGAGCTTTGGAAAGTTATTTAGGAATTCTTTAATACATGGGAGACATTCTTTTGTAAGGTGCGTCATACTTTCATCCTTGAAAATTGATGCCTTTTGTATGTTTTTTTTGTTCCATTTGCATTAAAACAAACACAGTAGTAAGTTGCTTCAGGAGTTGAGGCAAGAGGGAGCTTGCTGTCTTGGCCTTCTCTGTGCTTCTCTGAGCTACGAGGCTGAGAAGATCTTCAAGTGGATTTTTAGCAAATTTAGCTCATCTGCGAAAGATGAGGTGAAGCTCCTCTACCTGTGTGCCACTTACAGAGCGCTGGAGACTGTTGGGGAGAAAAAAGCCTTTTCTTCGGTGATGCAGGTGAGAGCCAGGGACCCATAATGGAGTGGAGTGAGGCAAAGGGTAGGCTTAGCTGCCTACTGTTGAGGACAGTACTGTGCAAATGAAGTGCCTTTTGAGTTTGAATAAAGTTAGGTTTAAAGTAATTTAATTTTAAGCATTTATGTCTTTATTTTTTAGAGGCTTCCCTTTGAAGTTGCTTAATACTAGAGTGCCTTGCAGGTTTGAAAGGAGGAACTCCACTGTTAGAGTTTAGTCGGAGAGGCCATCAGCTTTAGAGAGAGACTAACGCTAAATATCACAGCTAATTTCTAAATCTTTTCTCCCCTCTCTTCCCCTTTGAAATTCCCTAAGTTTAGGTTTGATAATGTCAAAAATTATTAATCCAAATAATGCAAATACCAATTTATCAGTGAACACCAGCTTCTGCTTAGTTCTACCTCACTTCTGAATATATCTGGATATATAGGAAAGCTCATTCCCAACTTAGGTTTTTTTTTTTTTTTTGGTTGGATATAAGGTCTCACTGTGTGGTGCATATTGTTCTTTAATGCCTTACCTTTCTGCCTTAGCCCTGAGACTTTCAAGTTTGATTTGAGCCACATTTATAGAATATTTTTGTTGAGGGAATGTTTGAAAAAAAAAAATGTTATTTGGTACCTGGAATAGCTGATGTCTATTAATTTTATTTTTATTAGAGGCAGAATCTTACTGTGTATTCCTGCTTAGCTCAAAACTAAAGAGATCCTGCTGCTGCTGTCTTTTGAGTGCTGGGACTAGAGGCTTGTGCTACTGTGCCTGGCTTTGTTTGCTTTTTTACAGCTCACAAACCGCTTTATTTTGAGTAACTTAAAAAAAAAAATCCATGTGTGTATTTGTGTATGAAAAATCCATATACATTTTTTCTTGACTATAGAAAGTATTATGAAAGTTTATAATAATTACTTGTAATTAAACAGCATAGTAGCAAGTTTTACACATAACTTTTATATAAGTAGTGTTTTCTAACTGTAGTTTGAAAGATTCCAAAGCCATAGGAAGATATATCTTGGGTAAATACTTTCTCTCTCTCTCTTTTTTTTTTCCCGAGGCAGGGTTTCTCTTTACTAAGAGAATTTGCTCTGTAACTTGCTCTGTAGACTAGTCAGCCCTCTGCCTCCAGCGTACTAGGATTAAAGGATGTCACCTCACCTCTACCTGCCTTAAATACTCTCTAACTCAGGATTAGTGCCTTTTGTGTGTGTGTGTGTGTGTATGGGGGGGGGGTAGGGAGTCAGGTGTTGTGAAGATTATACTATAGGCCTCATGTCTATTAAGAATGCTACTGTGAAAATAAAATCTTTAAAAGAAGGCAGGGCAGTGGTGGCGCACGCCTTTAATCCCAGCACTTGGGAAACAGAGGCAGGCGGATTTCTGAGTTAGAGGCCAGCCTGGTCTACAGAGTGAGTTCTAGGACAGCCAGGGCTACACAGAGAAATCCTGTCTTGAAAAACATCAAAGTTTGAGAAGCATTGTGGTACATGCCTAAGAATGCTACTGTGAGGTATTTTGTCAGCCCCTGCTTAATCACATTTTGCTAACAACTGTTTTATTACTTTACTTTTTGGTTTTTAAGGCAGGGTCTTATTCTGTAGCCTAGGCTAGCCTGGAACTCATGATGATTCTCCTGTACCACCTTCCCAAATGCTGGAATTACAAGGGTATAATACCGTATCTGGCTTTTTCCTTTTATCTTTTCCTGGTAGTCAGGCATGTGTGGTATGCATATGTTTGGAGGACAGAGGTAGGTTTTGTTGTTTTTTTCTTCTGTTGTTCTCCTTAGTTTTTTGAGCCAGGGTCTCTCACTGGCTGACCAATAAACCCCAGTGACTTGCCTGTGTCCAGCTTTTCCTCCCATCATAGTGCTCGAGGTACAGACATTTGCCATTACATCTGGCCTTGATTGGGTGTTAGCAAGTCAGCCCAGGCTCTCATGCTTGTGTGACTGGCACTTACCAACCTAGCCATCCTCCCATCCCTTACAGTTTATTCTCACATACATACTTTTGTGTAAATACCCGAAGCTAAATACAACAATTCACCCTGTTAGTATTTCAGTATATATCACTGAAGAGCAAGCCTATCCTCTTAGCAGCAACATCACTCACCTAACTAAGGAAAGACATGTTATTTTCTGTACAATATATGTCCAAATTTCTATAATTGTTCTTAAGGTACCATTTGGATTTATGGTTCCCCTGACCAGGAACCCACTTAAGAGTCAAGCATTGCCTTTGTTTTTTTTAAACAAAAATGTACTGTGCTAGCTGGGCAGTGGTGGCGCACGCCTTTAATCCCAGCACAGAGTGAGTTCCAGGACAGCCAAGGCTCTACAGAGAAACCCTGTCTCCAAAACAAAACAAAACAAAAAAATGTACTGTGCTTTTTAAAACTTTCTTACAAAACCGGTTTTACACATTGACTTCTTGTTTTGTTGTATGCCCGCCTTCCCTTTCTCTCCGCCCCCCCCAAGCCCCTGCCCAATTAGGATACCTTTCCTATTGGAGTCAGTTTAAACATTTTTGAGCATGAATGCTTGATGAGTTCATTCTCAGTGTGCATTACAGGCAGGTTGTTCCTCTATGGGACTTGAAGAGTGATTTCCTGGCTGAGGGGGATGATCATCAGATCTTACTATGAAGCTTCAGTTTTCCTCTCAAATAA